>JBBMKF010332248.1:0-15119 GCA_037834155.1 Curcuma caesia
AGATGCTTTGCAATAGAAGTCTAGATAGGTTAAGGAAGATTAGATGCTTGGAAGGTGATGAAGTCTCAAGATGTCAAAATTGATTTGACATGTGCATTGATAAGTCCTAAAGGAATGCTCTCAAGTTGAGGCCGGATAAGTAGAAGTCCTAATGTGTCAAAAATGATATGAGACTAAATAAGTGAAGGCCTTGGTGAGTTAAGGTTGATGGACATTAGGCAATGGATGAAGTTTTGGAGGTTATGTTGGTGCAACGGAAGCAAATCGTATCGCTAGAGGGGAGGGTGACTAGGAATCTGCAAATTAAAGTTTCGATCTCTCTCTTGCTAACAACTTTAGTAAGGACACACACATATTAATTAAACCAAATCAAATACATCACAGAAAGAGGCTTACGAATTTACTTGATTATAACTCTCGAGCTGTTAATTCAAGACTATAAACAACTCCATAAGATCTCCTTCTTCAGAAATATTCCGGAGGCGGAGAAGTCTCTTACAATGGTTGAGCAAAACTATAAAGAACAAAAGACAATAAAATCGAGTATGTATTTTTTTTTGAGCTTCAGTCTATTTAAAACTTTTTTTTTCGATCTGACCATTGTACTGACGTGACATCTTCAGGCGTTTGGAAGCCTTCCGAGCGCATGGATTTGTCAAACCCAATCCACTATGGCAATGGTCCACTAACGGCTTTGAATGATTCCTTGCAATCTGGGTCCTTGGAAATGATCCGAGTGTCTAAATTCTGCTGACGTGGACTCCATCCTAATCCGTTTCGGCAATAGTTCGCACTGACCTTAACTGGGCATCTAGGTGCTTGGAACCTATCCGAGCGCCTGGAACAGATCTGGGTGCCCAGAATGATCAACTTGGGTTGACCATTTTCCTCCTTCGTTCTGCCTCAGTCATCTTGCGAAGTTTTTCTTCTGGCTTCTCGTACCTCGGATGCACCGAGTTTTTCTGGCTCACTTTTGTGTATTCTTCTCGCTTTGTCGAAGTATTCTTCTATGGTTTCTGTCTCGTGCGTCCTTCTCACTCACTTGCGTCTTTTGCCAATGTTCATTATGTGGTACACTTGTGTTATTCTAAGTCCCTTACACTTAGACACACACATATATCACACATAACAAAGACATAATTTCAGACTTATTTGATCACACATCAAAACTCCACTTGGGTACTAATAGGTTAGACTAGACTCAACCTTTGGTCGGATTCAAACTGGACCTGATCTGGACCCATAACGGAGTCAACGAGTCAGGTACCAATTAACCCGATTATCAAGCCAGAACCATAACTGACCCATAGGGTGTTGGATCGGTTACAATTCTAGCCCAATAAAAATTGTCGAACCGATAATTAATCGCCGGTTCAATTTTTTCTTTTTCCTTTTTTTTTAACATTAGAACCACTGTTGGAACCAATTCTAGCCATTGGGATAAAGGTGGATTTATATATTTTTCAACGATTTAGATCATTTGATCCTTTTTTAATCAATGACTACGATTTAGTATCGGTTACTCTCCAAACTCTATAAATAGAGAGCTTATTTCATTGTCTCCATACCCATCTTCTTTGCTTTCATTCTCAATTCTGCAATCTCTACACACGTTCGACTCCAATTCTTCACACTTTTAACTTCAACTTCCAACTACAATGGAAGGAGACCGAGGAGGTTCATAATCTCAATCTTAGAGAGGTAAGGAAATAGTGAGTCCAAATGAGGAGCTCAACATTCAATCCATCGATAATGAGACCGAGCATGCAACTATCGATGCAATTACTTCAAAAGTTTGGGAAGTTCCTCCGTTAAAATCTTCTATTTTATTAAAGATTTTAAGAAGATCACTCTTTCGTCGGGAGAATTACATGAAAAATAGAAACACTACAATATTTCCTACAAATTCAAAGTCGGCTGCTGCTATGGATCATTGAAACGACACGTAGAAACGAAGACTCAACAAAATATGAAATCGATCGTTCTCAAGCATAATTATCTAGATTTTCCATTAAAGAAATGTACTAATTTTTATTTATTTTTATATTCTAATAATAAATTAAGAGAATTATTAGCTGGATTTATTTCCATAAGACATCTTTCATTTAGTTTTGGATCTAAATATACTTTTGAAGATTTTTATAAAAAATCTCTTAGTTCATCTGTTGAACAATGTGTTCCTAAAACTACACTTGTGCAATTAAAAATTAGTAAAATAATAGAGAAAAATTTTAATTAAAAAATTTAGGAAATTAAATAATAAAGTTTATTTATATTTTGATATTTGAAGTGATCATTGGCAAACACATTCGTATATGAGTATGACTTACCATTGAATCGATAACTCCTATAATATCGAAAAAACATTGTTAGTTTAAACGAATCACATACTGCTCATAACATCTCATAATTATTGTGTTTAATTTTAGAAGAATATATATTAACTTATAAAATATTTTCAATATCATTTGATGATGTTAGTTTTAATACCACTAGTATTGATGAAATAAAATTTATATATCAACCTATTATTGGTGATTTATTTTTTTATATTCATTGTGTATGTCATGTTTTAAATTTATGTATTCAAGATGGATTAAAAATTTTAAAAAATCATATTAAACCAATTATAATTGTTATTTCTTATTTATGGTCACATCATCTATAATGAAACAATGAGGTAGATTTTATAAAAATAATGGAATGAGATCTAAAAATTTTCCATGTGATGTGTCAACATGTTGGAATTCAACATATTAATTGTTATAAGATTCATTTCAATATAGAGAATTATTATGTTTATTTTTTACACAAACTATTAATAATACTAATAGATATTTATTTTTACACTAATGAAATATTTATAGTACTATTTGTGAAATTTTAAAAGTATTTAATCATACAACCGAATACCTTTTTAATTTTTATTATTCTATTTTTCATTTAGTTTTAGTGAATTTTTGTAATGTAGTATTAGTTTAAATGAACATAGTACCAATGAATTTTTATTTTCTTGTATATTAGCAATGATCCACTTATTCTTTGAGTGCCCCATTACTAGGGCTCTTTGTGACAAAGTAAAGCATTGGTTAGAAATTCAACACAATTTTTTAACATTAAATGAGCTATTTCATATTTTTGGACAGCATTATAAAGATGACAACCGCAAGACGAAGACTCGATATCTTGGCATCTCAAGTATGATTTATGTGCTTTGGGAGGCCTGCAACAAGTCTCGCTATGAGGGGAAGACACTAAACGAGAAGATGATGCTTCGGAAGAGTCAAATACATGTGTTTCGATTTTTAGACCATGCTTGAGCAAATGGAGGTCTCTGTTTCTGGAGATCATCCGATATTTTATCTATCGATTTTTATGATTTTGCTGAATATGCTACTTGTTGGGTGTTGATGTCTTGAGAGTTCAGTATTGAAAGTATGTAAGTGATTGAATGTGTCACATTGGGCGACATGTGCCCAAATGATGTGTTTGGATGTTGATGGCGTGTAGGAGGAGCTACCTCAAGTGTAGAGGTCCAAGTTCTAAGATGGATTTGTATGCTTTGATTCTATTTTGAGAGTACTTAACTCTCAAAGTATATTTATACAATATGTACCTATTTTTGGAAATTAGAACATTTTTTTTTCATATTATTGAAATTTATTTAGTTAAATTTGCTTTAGACCCTAGATATAAGTTAGAAGTTTTATAAGAAATGTTAATTTTGTATTATGACGCTTTAATTCCATTTAAAGATTCTTCTTCTTCTCAACCTAATAATATTGTACATAATATTAGAAATTATGTATATGATATTTATAAAGAATATAGTATAATATATAGAATACAAACTAATATTTCTAAAACATAAAATACTAGTAGTCATAATTTAAAACTTATAAAAGCATAACTTTTATTAAAAGAATATATGAAACGTCCATCAAGATCCTCAAGTTTCATACAATAACTTGAGAATTATTTTAAGACTTCTTTTGACTTTAATGAACTAGATAGCGAAACAGATTTCAATATCCTAAAGTGGTGGTCACAGAAGGCTCAAAGATTTCCTGTTGTCTACATGATTGTTAAAGAAATTTTATCTCATTTAGTGTCAACAATTGCTATGGGACAAACGTTCAGTGTTGGCGGTAACATATTAGATGAACAACGATCAACTTTGTCTCCCGACTCGTTGGAAGCCCAAGCATTACTCGACGATTAAAATAAAGTCAAAAAAAGAATCCAATAAATGCAACTTTCAGATGATGAAGTCGAAGAATTTGATTCCAAAGGAACGAATACTACAAGAACAGAAAACGGAAATGAATTATAACAAAAACCAATGCCACTTCTTAAGGTAAAAAAGTAAGAGAACTACGTGAATTTTGATTCCCCTATATCCTAAGGGGATACATAGATAACTTAAATAAGTGCAAGCCTTTTTTATTATTTTGTATGAATTTATAATTTAAAAAATTTAAATATAATAATCTTGAACCTGGAGAACTGTGAATCGAATCATGAACTGGTGATTTTGAACCATAAACTGTAATCATCTTGGACGATTAAGGTTAAGGGTGGATCAATCTGTCAGGAACCATCGAATTGACAGTTCCATACCGTCGAACTGTTAGTTTTGAATCATTGTCGGGTCTTGGTTATACCTCTAGACAATAAAAGTCTTGGTAGATCAAAGTTGATTTATACTGAGCAATGGATGAAGTCTTAGAGACTTTCGTTGCCTAGAAGTCTAGCCTCCAAGATCTCATTTTTTTTCCAGTGTTAGTCAACTTTGACTCATTAGGACTTCCACTTGCTTAGTCTTAAGTCTATATTAACATATTATGACTTTCAACTATCTAACTTCAAATCAACCTTGACTTGTTAAGATGTCCATGTACCTAGAGGTCACTTGTGCCTAGAAGCCACTCCTTTTGGATTTTCACTTGCTTGACATCTAATCAACTTCAAATTATTGAGACTTCCTTTACTGTTAAACATCTAGTCCCTCTTGATATACTTGAACTTTCATTGCTAATACCTATTGGATCTTTATCTTGCCAATTTTCTATTAAACTTTTTACTTGCTAACTTTTTCGTATAAATAAGGTAAATATATTAAGTCTAAGAAGAATATACAATCTAGGTATTCATAGATCTAAACACATGTGTTTGGATTTGGGTGAACATCATTTCAGGATCTAACACCTCCCATCAAAATTACAACAATTTCTAGATCGCCAAATAAGATATACTATACAAAACATAGCCAAGGGCCTCATCTTTGTAATATGCCCATAACCTCTAATCTCCCTTTTGAACACTTGTAACATCCGTCTCATGATGCTCATCTTCTGTTGAATACTTAACCAAGTGCACACTTTGATCCACAATGCCCTGCTAGCTGAGCAACTAAAGAAGAGGTGCTCCTCGGCCTCATCCTCTCCTTGACATAGGGGGCAAATCTTGCATGTCACATAAGGAAGTCTATCCTTAATATGCAAGTAGCCATAATACAGAATTATGTTTAGGCATGATGCTCGACCTCTAAACCACTGTAGTCCAAGCCAATTATTGTCCCTTCGGCTAAAAGATGTGATATGCATCTACAGTGCCTTGCTGGGTCGAATCATACCAATATCTGAGCATAGATGTAGATTGTTCTACTGCACCTACATGATCCAAGATGACATCTCCAATCTATAGTAGCCGCTTAATAAGTGAAGAGTCCTATATGCTAACTTTTCATATGCTAACTCTTCATTGTTAACTCCCTATTTGATTGTTATCTTTCTTAAATATTTGGTCGACTTAAGGATTTAATTAATCAAACTTAAACATATATTAGCTAAATTTGAACTCACGTTAATCAAATTACTCGTATATAATTGCATTAATATATCCCAACATATTCTTTAAATATTAAAATATAGCCCTTGTCTATTATGACTAAGTTACGTCAGATTGCATCACTCACTTGCAATTTAAGATTTGCCTTTATGTTTTTTTTTAAAAAAAGATTATAAAAGTAAGGTAGGCCAACTATTTTACCTTTTTTTAATTTTTTTTTACTATTAAAACGAAAATTGCTTATAAGGCTGAAAGTGCGCTCTTTATAATTTTAATCGCTAATTTTGTTTTTTTTGAAAGATAAATAATTTTTATATATAAGATGACACATATAAAAATGAAAGACATGTATATGGATCTTATCCAATATTTTTTCAACATCAGAGATATATCCCTTAAATTTATAATAATTAGGTGATTGCCATTACCATACAAGACATATCCAAATATCTAGCTCTAATTAAGTGACCATTACCGTGATATCTTCGGAGGAAAACTTCTAGCATTCGTGTGAAGGTGGTCATCTCGTGTCGTAGTTGAAGCCAAGTCTTCACTTTGTTCCAAAGAGCAATGCTAATGGGACATCTAAAGAAGATATAGTCCAATGATCCATCAGCTCGCTTTCACAATGGATAAGTCTTGCATTTAATATATTCGACTTGTCTTTGGTACATAGGCTACCCTATGCCAGAAGCCATTAGACAAATTGATGCTTTGATATGAGGTAGGGCTTCCGTATAGCTTTCACCCATTTCTTGAGCTCACTTCAAGGATAGAAGAAGTCATACAGAGCTGTTGCCCCCATCTGTTAGAATTGAACCAAGTGGATAGCAGATTCTATGCTTGTTATTTGGAGTCGATTTTGCTACATAGTATATCTAGAATTTGTAGTATTTTTTTTTATCAAAGATGAGTCGGAGATCTTGACATTCTAGTCCCATAAGTCAATGTGTAGGTACTAATGATAAATCTATTTCATCCAAAGTGAGTTCTTTTTATGCGATAGATTCCATAGGGATTTATAGAATAAAACGAAATAAAACGAAGTTCCCAACTCG
The DNA here is from genome assembly GCA_037834155.1 of Curcuma caesia. Classification (NCBI taxonomy): domain Eukaryota; kingdom Viridiplantae; phylum Streptophyta; class Magnoliopsida; order Zingiberales; family Zingiberaceae; genus Curcuma; species Curcuma caesia. The sequence goes on from JBBMKF010332248.1 coordinate 6,909, forward strand.
AAAGTCTCACGCTTCATATCCTCCTTACTCTTTGGCTAAGCACCTTGTATCCTGTTTGATCACCAAACTCTACGCCCACCAACAAATTGCCACAAAATAAAAATACCAAATAGTTAAAAAGAAATCTAAAAAAAACAAAAATTAAAATTATTAATTAAATAAATATATTAAAAATTTCATATGAAGAACAATTTAGATGTTGGTTCCCTTATACAAAACTTTATAATTTAGAAAAAACGAATAACATTAAATAAAAAAAAATGTAATGGAACAAAGTCGAACTCGAATGGTTTAACACAGTGGCGAAGGCCGCGCCAAAGGCAACCCAAACCCTAAACCTTTTCCTTCCTCGGCAGCTGCCGATGTTCCTCCCGTCTTGACAACGAACTGGATCGAAGCCGAAGCGGGGTTTAGGAAGAGTGATCGCTTCGGTTTCCCATGGCTGCTCTGGTTCGATCTTCCAGAGCGCTGACGTCAAAGCTTCGGTGGTGTCTTCTCCGTCGACCCTATCCATCAAGCGCCCCTTCGTCCTTGTTGGGTTTTGATCCGTCGGGAGAGATCTATCCACTCATGTTCTTGGATGAACGCAAATTTTGTTCCCAGTCTCGCCATGATGGCCGAGGTGGTGGGATAGATTTGAGCCAATACCCGCCCGAACGGATTCGGAACTTCTCCATCATCGCCCACGTCGATCATGGAAAATCCACACTTGCAGATAGGCTTTTGGAGCTTACGGGCACCATCAGGAAGGGACACGGCCAGCCTCAGTACCTTGACAAGCTTCAGGTTTGGAGACTAACACGAGAAGTATTTCCTGGCTGATTTTGTAAAGGACTAGGATGCTTGAATTATGAGTTTAACTGCGGAGGTGTTGCTTTTTGCTGATCCAATGATAGAAAAAAGTTTGGATTATTTGTAGATTTTCTTGATTTCAAATGAACAACATGGCTTCAGTTGGGTTCGCAGGTTGTTGCTTTAGTTGAGCAGCACTCTAAATATTAACTTGAAACCGTTAAAGCTGTCGGGCTTTGTATAAAGGAGATAGGATGATCAATATCCGTTGCTAGATACACTATTTGCTTCTGCATTGTTCACCAAGGAAAGAGTGTAGCTTGAACTTGAAGAGTTGATTGCTTTTCTCCATTTTGCAAATAATACCCTTGTTGAGTATTTCTTCATTCACATCAATGCATTCATCAGGATATTGAAAGATGAACTCGGGGTTGCTAGTGTTGGTGCAATTTGTCTCCTTGGTGATCAGAAACAATCATAGGTTTTGATATGCGGGCAAAGAGCTTAAGTTGGGGTTGCTTTTGATTTTGATGTGTGTACTTGAGTCTTATAGGACTTGGAGAAATACACAAGGCCACTTGGCGCAGCCAAGGTTGATGGATACTTGATGGCTTGAGGTCTGTGGAGATCTGTGAAGGATGACGTTGAGCATCCGAGGGACCACAAGATAAGGAGTGTTGGAGAGTGACTGAGTTGGAGAAGCAAACTTTGAAGTCAAAGACATGAAGAATGTCACAGAGAAGAGCCGAGGGCTTGGGTGCATTCAAAGGATGTGAACCTAAAAGAAGATGACTTCAAGGTGAAAGTATAACTCCTTGAGAGTTGAGTGTTGTAAGGCAAGGGTAGATCTCAATATAGGTGGACTCGACCTTAGAAATGGGTACAGTTAGAGTACCTGTCAATTGATACTTGACACTAGTCGACTAATGGCTGAGTTGTGGACTCAGCAGCTGTTGAACAAAAGGTTTTTTAGTGGTTATCTAGTCCGGTTGACTAATAGATTGGATCGGTCAATTGGTGAAACCCTAAATCTCAAATGAAGAGATTTGGAATTTCTAACCAGTTTGTGGTAATATCAGTCAACTCAATTGATATATCAATTGACTACTGTAGTCGATTGAGGCTGGATGACTAACAAACAAAGTGATGAATAGCTAAGTTGTGGTAATGCCAGTCAACTCAACTGATATATCAATTGACTATAGTAGTTGATTGAGGCTGAATGACTAACAAACAAAATGACGAATAGCTAAGTCGATTGAGTAGACTGATGATAAATCCTAGTTGGCTGTTGCTCTGGGTGTCAGTGTGGAAGGAATCACTGATAAAGTAGCAACGGTTGGACTTGCTAACTACAACAATACTCCTATCGATTGATGATGATTACCAATCGATGATAGTCGATCGGGCATTGAGTAGTAACAGTAGCAACCTAAAAGAAAGCTATAAAAGAGGAGTTGATGGAGGATTGAAAGTTAATGTCCTAGCCATAAATAAAGCAAATTTTGAGCTCTTTGTAATTAACTTTCTATTGTGCTTCGTTGTAAAACTCCCAAGTGTACCGTAAGAGATTTTTCCACCTTTAGGATTTGACCGAGAAGGAGAAAGCTAGTTGCTGTTCGGGGTTGATCCACCTGAAGGAGTGATAGACTGTGAACTAGGAGTCTCACGACTATCGAACCATATTAGATGCTTGTGCCCATTGTTTAATTTCTTGTCTTTTTTTTATTTCCGTTGTTTATTGTTTGAACTAATCCTTTAACAAGTGTTTGTGAGCTAAAAAATTAGGAACGCTCACTATTAACCCCCTCTAACTTGGCCATCTGGTCCTAACAACTAGGACATGGACTTTGATTTTTTTTTTTTATGTGATTATTTGATAGATTATTTTCATCTCATAACCTTGCTTCTTCCTCCTCTATTTGTAAAAATATTCTTCTCCGATTTCCTGAACTTTTAATCACATTTCAGATTATTATTTTGTGGTTGGAAACTGTTTTGTGGCTCATGATATACTTTGTTTTACATAAATATTTTCCTAGTTATATTTTTTAGGGTATCTAGTGTCTTGGTGAGTTGTAAAATGATGGTCAATGGAATTTTTTATCAGTCAATTGAAAATGTGTACTTCCTGTGATAAAATGACTTCCGCTTGTAACTAGTGGAATCCATTCTTTTAGAACGAGCTCATTTTCCCGAAATGAGCTGTCAGTTCCTCTTACTCCTTGAGCCTCTATGCCACTTTTAGTCCCTCTATGAACCTTGTACGAGTTCCTTTATGACCACACTACCTCTTACATCTCACCCTTGCCACCTCCTCTAACTCGCCCCCACCACCTCCATCTTATTTATCTATGCCGACCATGGGATTAATGCTTCCGCTCATCTCTGCAACCTCCACTCCACCCATCCGCATTGACATGGGGCTGATATCTGCATTGAGAAGGTACAATAGATCCTTCTCGGGAATGTATCCTTCTTCGGAACTCCGCATTGGTGGGAGCTTCGTGCATCGAATTGCCCTTTATTGTGATATATAAAAACAGTTTCCTTTTCTAACCTTTCTTCCTTCCATGGCTAAACTAAAGAGTAAATAATAGATTTTCTATTATAGAAGTTTTCCTTGGAGAACATTTGACACAAATTATTCTATGCAAAACAAATGGACCTTTAGCTGAGTACTATTATCTGTCTAGTTCACTGTGAGTTTTCGAGATGAAACTTCAGTGTTCAAATATAAAATTAGTTGGTGTGTTAACTGTGCTTAAACCTTTTACTTTTTATTTGATTGATCCCAGATATATTTTGTCCAAAATCAAGTCGGTTACCATTTGGATCTAACTAGTTGCTGTCAGGCTTTGCTATTTCACACAGATTCTTGATAAATTCTGATTAAGACTTTAGGCTAAAATGGGAATTAAAAGTTCTCTGATGATCAATCAAATTAGATTTAGTACCTGATTAAGTTTGAATTCTGAATCAATAGTTAATGCAAATTTGTTCCTTGATCTAAGCTTTACATAATGCTCCATTCAATATGAAAATTGCGATGCTGTTGGCTATGCTTTATGGAGTTAGCCTAGAATTGGTTTGCTAGACCTATCAATCTTTTTTTTTTTTTGGTCTAATGTGATCATATCAGGACATGCCTTGGTCATTTCAAAGTTAGTTGTTATTTGGGTTAATTGCTAAAGTCTAAAACTAGCATAAACTTTGAGGTTTTAACAAGTATAGTACAAAACTTTCATTTTTAATTATAATACACATACTTTCAACTTTGTAAGTGTAATAGATCTGTCACTAACACAATTGATAGCTCTCTTTGATAAATTTTACATCACAGTATATGTTGATCATTTTAATCATAATATACACATTTGCAACTTTGTAATAAATCTATCACAATCTTAACACAATGCATAACACTTCTTTGATAAATCTTACATCATATTAGATACTGACCCAAAATTTTATTAAAAAATAAAAATGAATATATTTAAAATCATTTGAAGCGACTTTTAATTCATATGTAACATATTTAGAAAAATGTCTCAATTGGATTTATGTTGTTACATGCATGGTTGTCAAAATGGTATCACAATTGCAATTGAATAATTAAAAATTCAAGTATCGGTTGAATTAGATTGGTAGGATCAGGGAAAACAAAAAATGAGGAAAGATATAATAAATTATTTATGTTACAACAAACGTTCTAAAATTTTATAATCATATTTATATTACAAAAATGACTATTTTTACATATCTGATTGTTAATAATGTAATATAAAAATAATATCATTTATTGACATAGAAAAATAGATTATAATCAATAATAAATCATATTTTTATTACTTAATATTCAATATCACAGGAATTAATTAGGTTCCTAAATCCTAACTACATTCAAATCATTTTTTTAGTTGAAGGATGTTATTGTGTTCACTCTCACTCCACAAGCTCACTCAATCGTAGTGTGAAAAAGAAAGCTGGGTGAAATATTGAGGTTTACAAGTTGACAAGGATGAGTAAGTGATCCTTGAATCTTGAGATGATGTGACAAGGCAAGCAATTTAATAGGGCGACAAGGGCTCCTTCCTGTGAAAGGAAAGGCTAAATCAGTTAAGTTTTTAAAGCCATCTCAATCTTACCAAGTTTTAACTCAATTTATCCATTTTATCATCCAATTTAATCAAATTTTAATATATTGCAGTCATTTTCTAATATAATTTAACTAATTTGTAGATAATTATTTTTAATATCAATTTTCTATATTTCTCTTCAATCTATATAATATGTTGATTTCTCAAAAAAATTGGATTAACCATTGTTGATACCATTCCAACTCGGACAATCCTTATCGCTATGAACCAAATTTGGTAATTATGGTTACATGAAAATCATACTTTGAAGATTTAAATAATATATTTTTTATATATTTCTTTGGGGTAGAGTTGTTACAAAATCATAAATATTCATGCTAGATTTATCAATTATCCCTGAAGATTTTTGTAGCGAATAAACAATATCTAAATGTATTTTAGAATAGTGAAAAGTAAATTGTAACATTTTGTATCAAGGCCATCTTTTCCAAATCTGCACTTGGTTATGAATGCTTCTTGTTTTGGTCTTGGCATTTTATTTTCAACCTTTTGGCATTTGTATGTAGGTAGAAAGGGAGAGGGGCATAACAGTCAAAGCACAGACAGCAGCTATGTTCCATAGACATGTTGTAGATCACCCGTATGCTTCTGATGCACAAATGGCACCTACTTATTTATTAAACCTGATTGACACTCCTGGTCATGTGGATTTCAGCTATGAGGTATCGAGATCTCTTGCTGCTTGCCAGGGTGCACTTTTAGTTGTTGATGCTGCTCAAGGAGTTCAGGCACAGACAGTTGCTAACTTTTATCTTGCATTTGAATCTAATTTAAGTATAATCCCTGTGATAAACAAAATTGACCAACCTACTGCTGATCCGGAGCGTGTTAAAGCTCAGTTGAAGTCTTTGTTTGATCTTGATCCAAAAGATGCCCTTCTAACTTCTGCAAAAACTGGTCAAGGGCTTGAACAAGTCCTACCTTCTGTTATAGAGCGCATACCTCCTCCTGCTGGAAAATGTGATTCACCTTTGCGAATGCTTTTGTTGGATTCCTATTATGATGAGTATAAAGGTGTAATTTGCCATGTTGCTGTGGTTGATGGCACTCTTCGCAAAGGGGACAAGATTGCTTCTGCAGCAACTGGTCAAAGTTATGAGATATTAGATGTTGGCATAATGCATCCAGAACTTACTCCTACTGGAATGTTATTTACTGGACAAGTTGGTTATATTGTTAGTGGGATGCGTTCTACAAAGGAGGCACGGGTTGGTGATACACTACACCATGCCAAAAGCACTGTTACACCCCTTTCAGGTTTTGCCATTTGATGTTGCTGTTCTTTAGTAATTTTTTTGTCTGTCATATGCTTGTTTCTAATATCCATTGTATTTCTTAAATTCATCACCTGATTTAATGGCTCTTATTCATTCTTCATAAAACTTATCTTTTTCAGGTTTCAAACCTGCAAAGCACATGGTTTTTTCAGGGCTTTATCCAGCTAATGGATCTGACTTTGATGCTCTCAATCATGCAATAGAGCGACTAACTTGCAATGATGCAAGTGTATCAGTCGCCAAAGAGTCTAGTACCGCACTTGGGATGGGTTTCAGGTGACCATTTTCTGTGTATTATAGCTGGAGTATTTAGTTGATCACTGTATTATTGCCATTTTTCTTTGCATGCGAAAGCGATCGTAACCTGACAATATAGTGGATATTGCAACTTCTGAATCCTATGACTTCTCTTTCAGGTGTGGCTTTTTAGGCTTGCTTCACATGGATGTCTTTCATCAGCGGCTTGAGCAAGTATACAATTTCACTCTTAATATGTCCTGTTTGTGACATTCTAGGCTATGTATATTAGAGATAGCTCACAAACTGCTTACTATTTACTTGTGCACTTGTATAGGTCAAGATATTGAGCAACATAACATTTGGTGGTTTGTTAACAAAGACAATTAGAAAGAACAAAGGAAGTTTATTGAATTAAATCTTGAAGATGCTTAAAAATATCTCCTGTATTTTTTATTTAATTATTTTTTATTGATAATTCTGACAGAAGATAGATGTAAGTCAACAAATTTATACTCGAAGTCTTAGGATTGCAACTATTATTAAGGTCATTGAACAACCATAGTTTGCCTTTTTATTTATTTTTTAAAAATGCTCCTATCCTTTTTTGCTTTTGATCTTCTCTCTGTCTGGGAATTTTCAGATGCTATATGGTGTACCGATTTTCTCACTGACTAATTCTAAGGTATATCTTAATGTTACTTGCATTATCCTCTTGTAGGAGTATGGAGCTCAGATCATATCTACAATACCTACTGTACCTTACATATTTGAGTTCTCAGATGGAAGGTGAGTTTCTCCAATAGTTGATAACATATGATTAACAACATCAGCATCAAATTTTATCTTCGTATTAGTAAGATACAGGTTCAGAATCCTGCTGCACTTCCTTCAAATGCTGCGAAACGTGTCACTGCGTGTTGGGAACCTACTGTCATTGCCACCATTATAATTCCTACTGAGTAAGCTCTGCTTCCTGGTTTTTCTTAAAGCAAAAGTATTCTATATGGGAAATTTAGAGCTTCATTCGCTTTAATTTATTCTTAGGTTTGTTGGGCCTATTATCACACTTTGTTCGGAGAGGAGAGGAGAGCAGCTGGAATATTCTTTTATCGACAGGTAGGTATTTGGACAAAGTATTGATGTTGAATTTGCATTATGTCAGTTTCTTTTGATATTTCTTTTAATTCTGCAGTCAGAGAGCACTCATGAAATACCAATTGCCATTAAGGGAAATTATTGTTGACTTCTATGATGAGTTAAAAAGCATAACATCAGGATATGCTTCATTTGACTATGAGGATTCTGAGTAAGTGCTGGTTATTTTGTCAGTTACAATGTTCTTCTCAAAGGTTAACTTTCATGGTTGTCCTTGCATTCAATTGGTAGCTTGTCTTCATTTAGCCACTTCATTTTGCCTGTTTTGATGACAAATGACAATGCTGGAGTTTTTGTTAGTATTATGTCAAGTATTACTTATTTAGGCAAATTGGGAGCCAAGGGAACTCTTAGCCCAGATGCTACCTGATGTTTACTATGCACATCAACTGGACTGGTTTTAGCCGTCTTTATTTCCATGGTTAATGGGACATTTTTATGCAATCAGTGTAGTTGCTGCAAGTGACCTTTTTCAATCTCTTGTTCCTTGTCATACACACCAAAGTTTTAACCAATGATTGAAATTTTGAGCCGTATCGGGCGATACAGGTGAAAAATTTCATTCCGCCGAGGCACTGGCACCGGCA
>JBBMKF010332358.1:0-15112 GCA_037834155.1 Curcuma caesia
TACAAACTGAACCAAATTAGGACCTACATCTCTACTAAAGAACTCTGAAAAAAATTCCTAGAGCTCCATATAGGCACCTCGAAAATCAAGCTAGCTAGTAGAAATCTGCTCAAAAAGCAATTAAGCAATCTAAAGCTAGATAAGGGGGAAATAGTGGCTCAACTACATGCACAACTTAAGGAGATATTAATAAATTTTCAGAATTTGGATGAAAGAGTGTTAAATCGGGCCACTCTGAGGTATGTATTAAATGCTTTTCCATGGACCCCAAAATGGATGTCTATAGTAGATTCCTACTATATTTCGAAGAATCTAAAGGTAAGTAGTTTAGAAGATTTATTTTCTATTTTGGAATGACACAAATCTGGATGTGTAGGTTTGAAAGAAACAGGGACATCAAACCGCAACATTGCTCTACGAGCAGAAGGGAGCAAGTCAGACTCGGACACATCCTTGGATGTAGATGGAGAAGCCTATTTGGTAAGGAAAATGAATAAATTTTTTTAAGACTAATAACTTTGATAAGAGACAAGCAACCAAATTATTAAAAAAATAAGTAGATAAGGAAGGTAAAATGCTTCAACTATGATAAAGAAGATCACATCAAAGACAACTGCCATAAACTCAAGCAGAAGAACAAAGAGAAGGTGCATGATAAGGCGAAGCCCAAACATAAAACCTAAAGGCAACATGGAGTGACACATCTTCCCCACAAGAATCAGAGGCTGAGCATAGAGCTAGTCTTGCATTCATAGCAAACCATGAAGAAGAAGAGTTCGACTCATCCAAAGAGAGCAATATATAGCGCAGAGGGAGCCTCAACAAACGAATCAGAATGGTACATGAGGTATGTAACCTACCCTCTAATCAATTATATAACACAATTAAAATGCTATTTAGGTCATTATGTCAAGTAAGAAATAAATGCATGGAGTTAAAACAAACCATTGTTGAGCTAGAAAATAAATTAGCTAGTGCATGCCCTAAAGAAGAATTTAAAATTTTAAAAAATAAAAATTTAAATCTAAGGGACCCGGTAGATTCCCTAAATCATCATTAGACAAACTTTCACATGATAATCTAAACAAAAGAACATAATAAGGAAGAAACGACTTGGAATTTAAAGGATCAATATATAATTATAGGAATTTCAAGGGTTAAATCAGAAAAGTATCAAAATTATTTATTCCAAAAAATAGTTGGTAAATCCGATAGGTTTAACTTTATTTTGGATTTCAAAATCTATTTTTACCTCTTAGAAAAATTTATAGGATAGTCAACCAAGAAAAAATATTATTTATGTGATTGATTTATATGCAAAAATAATCTTTCAGTATATTCTGTACGAAAGTTTTATGAAAATTATTTTTCTGTGAAAATATAATATGTTCTCTATGAACGTATAAATTTTTTAAAAATTTTAACATTTTAATATTTTTTTAATAATTATATAAAAAATCATGTTTCTTGAAATTAGAAAGTTAGTTAAAATACATTTTCAATGAAAATCAATTTTTTATAATCGAAGATATTGTTCTCTATATCTGGTAAAAATTTTAAAATTTTCTATGGTCCACATAATTCTTATCAAGTTTTTTATAACTCCAGTTTATTGTTGTTGTCAAAAGAGGAGAGAAATAGAGTGTATAAATGTAGAGGAGTTAAAAAAAAATTTAACTGATTAACTTATTTACATTATATTTTCTATATTTTTATTTATTTATTTATCTTAATTTTAAATTTAGGATGACCATCATCAAAAAATGAGAGATTGTTACTACCCTAGTGGAATTTTGATATGTAGTCAAAATAAATCTGAAATTAGGTTAGAGTTATGTGTGTATAAGTATATAGGGATTTAGGATACCAAAAAGCTGCTTGTCGCAATAGACTCCCGTCATAAATTTGTGACGGAAATCTGCACCGTTCGATTTTAAAGTTAAGATTAAATCCAGGTCGTAGATTGAATGAGTGATTTGCTTGAGGGAACACAAATTCGGCCGTCGATTGAATAGGAAATTTGCTTGAGGGAACTTGCGACAGAGACGGAGCGAGAAGCCGGGCCCAGAGTTCAAACGATCGATCGTTGATTTGTACGCTTTTCAGCGAACGCTGCTGCTGGGTTTCCCATCTCTCTCGCCGTCTCCCAGTTTCCTCAAACAAATCACTCATTCAATCGACGGCCTGGATTTAATCTTCTATTTTAAAATCGAACGGTCCAGATTCTCGTCACAAATTTGTGACGGGAGTCTATTGCGACAAGGATCCCAACCGTTTAGGATAACACATGTATTTTAGATGATAAACTTTGGCAGAAGATGCAAGCGAGCAAAAAGTATGGTACAGGAAAGAAACAGACAGGTTCGGTGCATCTGAGGGATGAGAAGTTGGAAGGAAGATTGAGCAAAACAACTAAGGCAAAATGAAGGAGGGTAAGGTTGACCATGTTCAGATGCCTGGAGTTGTTCTAGGCGCCGGAACTCTAGGCGCCTAGATAAATTCCAGATGCCCAGATACTCATTCTAGGTCACCACGAGTTGTTGTCGAATGGATGAGGGTGATATCCACTTCAGTAAGTTCTAAGTGTCTTGATCCCTTCCAGATGCCTAAAAGGCCTAGAGCTAGGCGATTGCTAAGTGGATGGGGTTTCGATTGTTGGTGCAATCAATCTCAGGTCAATGTTGACCAAGTTGGTCAAGCTCAGTTTGACTCGAGTTGAATTTTAATGTTTGATCAATATGTTGATAAGATGTCAAGTAAGTCTAGGTTGACTGAATACTTGATGGTGAGCAGTCCAAGTGAGTCATGGAGGACCAGACACTTGGTACAAGATGGAAAGTCCAATATGGAAGTTGGCAAGAGGAAAGTCCAAGTGGGTCAAGGTTAACTGAACACTTGGTGAGCGAAAGTCCTTACAAGGTAAGGCAAATGGAGGAAAGTCCTTGCGGGTGAGAAGATCGGACGTAAGGTAAGTCCGAGAGGTCGAAGAGGCGAGCTCTTGGCACGGAAAAGTCCTTACAAAGGTAAGGCAAATGGAGGAAAGTCCTTGCGGGTAAGAAGATCAGACGTGAGGCAAAAGGGAAGTCCAAGAGGGTAGAGGAGCGAGCTCTTGGCACGGGAAAATCCTTACAAGGGTAAGAAAAATGGAGGAAAGTCTTTGCGGGTAAGAAGACCGGACGTGAGGCAAAAGGGAAATCCAAGACGCGAGCTCTTGGCATGAGAAAGTCCTTACAGGGTAAGACAAATGAAGATCAAGAAGGTCGACGACCAAACTCTTGATCAAGCGAGGAAGTCCAAGAGGCGAGCTCTTGGCATGTGAAAGTCCTTATAAGGTAAGGCAAACGAAGATCAAGAAGGTCGACGACCAAACACTTAATCAAGCGAGGAAGTCCAAGAGACGAGCTCTTGACATGAAAAAGTCCTTATAGGGTAAGACAAATGAAGATCAAGAAGGTCGACGATCAAACAGTTGATCAAGCGAGGAAAGAACTCGGTAAGATCTCATTTCAGCCACTATATTCTGAAGACAGTCAACTGATTTGGTAAGGTTAGTCGACTGGCACGCCTGGTATACTGCGTTAGCCGACTGAAACACACGACAATCGAGTCGGATTCCTTGATCAGTCAACTGAGGTTGGAGATCAGTCGACTGAGGTCGTCTCAGAAGCAGGCAGAAGAGAATCGACTCGATTGGGGCTTTGCTTCAATTGACTGTCAGCGAACAGAAGCTCAAACGACTTAACTGATCATCCACATCAGTCGACTGAGATAAGATCAGTCGACTAATGTGAAAAAGTTAGTCGACTGAAGTTTAAATTCCGACAGAAATCAAACGTGACTTCAGCTGTTCAGTAGCCGTTTTCTGGGTTTGACTAAATTAGTCGATTGGCGTGGTAAAACCAGTCGACTGATGACATAAAAACTGAACTTGTTTAAATGGTGAAGAGCTACTCGTGGAGGGAGAACTCAACACTGTTTATGCTCCAAGTGCTTGTGCTCTAGTGATCAAGAAACCTGTTGGTGTTCATCTACAAAGCTTAGAGCAACCTCTTGAAGAAGAAGAAGTATTCTCATCACTTTTGTGTAATATCTTTACTCTTTTTCTTCCTTGTATTGTTTGGTTGTTTGTATACAACTTGTATCTGTTGTAAGAAGGTTTCTCCGCCTTCGGTGTTTGTCCGAGAAGGAGAAGTTATAGTGGAAGAGTGAGCCGAGTGAAGACCCTTGGATTAGTCGTCTCAAGGAGGCGGATACCAAATAAAATCCTCTTGTGTAGAGAGGAGTTTCTTCAGCGACGAAGGTTCAAGTTTGATCGAGTGGAGCTACTCAACCCCCCTCCTAGCTTACAAGGTCCTAACAGAACAGAAAAAAAGAGGGAGGTGGCAGGGAAAAATATTATGTGCTTAGGGCACTGTGGCATAATGAAATCACAGTGATTTCATCATCACATGATTTCCTTATTAGGGCTAAGGTCCAATGAAAGCCCATTTGATCTGATTTAGCCCAATTGGAGGATCAGCCCAATTATAAAAAAAAAATAAATAAAGGGGTTGAATACTAGAGGATGCAAGGATTCAAGCTTTAGTCTCCATGTCCACAAGTAGAAAGACTAACCAATAGCCTGCAATCATGATATGCAAATGAATCTGTTTTATTTACATATTGATCTAATTTAATTGGGTTGTTCATTTATGCTCAATTAAGCCCATTGGGGTTCTAAATTTTTGATAATTGGGTTGTGAACAATTAATGGGTTGTTCTATAAGAATTAATTGTGCTTTTAGATTATTAGTAATTGGGTCAGATTTCTAATTGGACCATTAGGTTAAATATATTTACATCATTTTGAAAATATTCACTGGTCGACACATTTCTGTTATGTATAGAAATGATTGTGAATATTATAGATATGGAACATGCTCTTGACATGATAGTCAAATCGAAGGATTAGAGATGTTCATATTGATGTAAATAAATATTATTTAATCTGGGTAAATAACAAGACATAATAAATCCAGAAAAATAATTATGTAGCATCAGAAGAGTGATTTATGTATCACTGGAAAATGGCTATGTGCTACCTAGATAATGGCTGTGAGCCATCAAACAAAATGACTGTGCATGTGTCATTCAGAAAAATGGTTATGTACTATTTGGGAAGCGGCTAAGTTAGGTGTAACAATTTTTCTTAGCATTGATCGCTCTATGAACAACTATGTAAGGTGTAATAACTTTCTTAGCAATGAATGTTCAATGTGCTTGCTGTCACACAAATCATTTTCCTATGTATGAATTAATTGTTCTTGCAGTCTATGTGATTGTGCATTCTGGTTATATTTAGTCTACGTGGCTAGATACCTCTTAATGATTTTTGTGACCATTTACTTTTGTGGCTTCACTTAGACGAGTGGAAGATGTTGGCAGTTACGTAACTGCCTGCCCACGCCTGCCCATAACGCACACCACGGAGTGCACGTTCTGTACTCTGTGGAGAACGCAACCTCTCCTATTAAAGGTAGAGGAGAGCCCTGAACACGAGACGGGGAAACCTGCGGAGAGAATCAGGCGCTCAGTGTGTGCTCGGTGTGTGTTTATGTCCAAGGACAGAGGCGAGGAGGACAGACTGCCGTAGGGTAAGGAGGAACGCCAAATCGAAGGATTTGGTTTGTGGAACATAAGGAGCCTTTCCGATTTTGGTGATCGTTCCTTCGACAGAAGCAATCCCAATCGTCGGAATCACGCTACAACAAGTATACAAATCTACATTTCCATCTTCAGAAATTGCTCCATCTGCCTTTTCCAAGAGTTAAAGTTTGTTCCATCGAAAAGTGGTGGACGAGAAGTGTTGCGCCCTTCTTGTTGAGCCATAAAAAATCTCTTGCACACAAAAAATGGAAAAAGTGCACTAAGACTTGGTCATGGATTAGTAGTGCAGGAAAAAAATAATAAAAATCGCTCGAGTGGTGTTTGCACCAATTCAAGCAATTATGAAAAAATTGAACAAGTTGTTAGAAGAGGTGATTGCACCAATTTAGACTACTTGATCAACAAACGAAAAAATATGTAAAAAACTTCTTGCTCGAATGGTGCTATCACCAGTTCAAAGCACCCCAACTCTGATACTAATTCTAGGATTGTTTAGAGCGCAAGCAGGGGGTGAATAGCATGCTTTACTTTTTCACTTATTTTTGAAAATTTATTTTAAAATATTTTAGAGTACGCAGCAGAAAATAAGAAAAATCAGAACACAAAGTAAAGGACATGTTTTGTTTTTAATTGGTTCATAGTCTCTGTCTGCTACTCTAAGGCCAGCAATCCTTAATTATTTCCGATGGATAATTCACTAATAGACTCTTTTTCATAATGAGAAAGAGTCACGTCTTTTATAAAAATGAAAAACGGCAACACGTTTACCATCCCTAGAGAATGAATGTACAAAGATGATAAGAAACGATCCTACTAGTTACTGACTTTACTTGAGAACTTGAGCACAATGTCAGTGTAGTAGCTTGGCATCAAAGTAGCATTTCGAGAGCGTAGAGAGTTATAGAATTGTTGTGAATATTGTCTTGAGGGTTCTATTCTATGGAGCTTTTGGGCCTTTAGATCCCTTTTGAGCACTCCCGTGGGCTATCCGATCTGATGTAGTCACTGACTTAGCTATCTCTGAGCACTTGGATCCCTTCCGGGGCATTTGGAGGTTGATGTGGCGATTACTAGGTTAGACTTGGCTTCATTGCATCTTATCCTTCTCCAAGGCGCTTGAAAGGTGAGATGTCCCAACCAATCGAGACTTGTCATCTCATTCGCGTCACTAGTCGAAGAAATCTTGTCTGGGCACCTGGAATTGATAGGGGCGCCTAGACCATCTAGGCACTCGGATCCAATAGGGGTGCCCAGAATCTATTTTTTAAAATTTCCTTTAAGCTCACTTTCCTACATCACAGAATTAGAATAATACAAGTATAATGCAGAAATTTAAGTCTAGACAGTTCTACTACTATCTGATCTTAACTTTGGGTTTTAAATGAAACTCTAGGTCAAACCAACGTCTACTATTCCCTTCAAGGAAACACATCCTCATCTACTCCTCTTAGGAGAGTTTACCTATTTGCCAAACATCTAGTCCTCCGGACCTATTTGGACTTCTTGCTCATCATTCAATCCTCTAACCCCTGTACTATCCTTTCAATGTCTATTTCTCGCTGACCCATCGATCTACTAGACGTTCGGTCTATTGACCCACCTAAACTTTCGACCTAGTGTCCTTGATCTACAAAGACTTCTGTGTATAGTCCCACTGACTAGGACTTCTTTGTCTAGCCTCCAACTAGGATTTGTCTTGTTTAGCCTCCAACTAGGACTTGTCTTGCCTAGCCTCCAGTTAGGATTTTCCTATGCTACCTACACACTCATATTACCTCATCAGTACACAACATAATCTTAATTTAAACCCTTTACCATTATCAAAATATAGATTCGATTATCCAGTGCTTCCTGCACTAATAATATTCTCAATGTGTGATAAGTTACTACAAGGATATTCCTGAAGTGTGAGCTAGTGCAGGGATATTTTCGATTGGAGATATTATCAAATAAGCTTATTCGGATGGAACCCTTGGGTATATCACATGCCCTCCTAAACCTGATCCCGGGGCATGTCTGAACTAAACTTGACGAATCAGTAACTAGGTTAACGGGCTAGTTTCAGTTCAAGGCCTAAATTAACTGTTGAACTGATAATTAACCTGTGGTTCAAACCGTTGGTTCAATGGTATTTTTTTAACCTTTGGATCTGATGATTGAGGTTTTTAAAATGGTTGAGATTATTATATTGTGTTTTGATCAATGACTACGATTTAGTATCCGTTATTCTTCAAACTAATACATACGCAACTCATGTCATTATTTCCACATCATTTTCTCTACTATTATCATTAAATTTCGAAATCATGATCGCTTTCAACTTTAATTTTCCAACTCTAATGAAATGAGCTTCATCATCTCGATCTCGAAAGGGTAAGAAAATAGTCAATCTGAATGTGGATCTCGATGACATTCAATTTACTGATGATGAGCTAGAATAAGTTCTGATACCCAAGATAGAAGGAAGTACTGATACTTCTAAGGTTCATAATACTCCTTTAAAATCATATATTTTTATTAAATATTTTGAGAAAATTACTCTTCCATTCGAAGAAATATGTTCAAAATGTAAATATTGTCAAGCCTCCTATAAATTCCAATTGGCCAATGGCTATGGGTCATTGAAATGATACGTCAAAATGAAACACCCGACGGAATTTGCAATCAAACATTCTCAAACATAATTGTCCAGATTTTTCTCAACTAATGGAGGTACCGATTCAAACTTATTTAAATATTCAGATAATAAATTAAGAGAATCATTAGCTGGATTTGTTTCTATATATATATTTTTTAATGTTGGGTCTAAATGTACATTTACATTTTTTTTTATCAAGAATCACTTAATCCCTCTCCCAAATATGTTTCCCGAAGAACATTTACTTATGCAATTAAAAGATTAGTAAGACAAGAAAAAAGATTTAATTAAAGAATTTAATAAATTAAATAATAAAGTTTTTTTTATGTTCTGATATTTAGAGTGATTATTGGTAAACTCATTCATATATAAGTGTGACTTGCTATTATATCGACAAGTCCTATGTAATTCAAAAACATTTATTAGCCTATGGAATTTTGGATGAAGCATATAATACTCACAATATCTCTTAATTATTATGTTTAATTTTAAAAGAATATGAATTCACTTTTAAAATATTTTTAATATCATTTGATAATGTTAGTTCTAATACTATATAAATATTGAAAAACTTAAATTTATATGTCAACCTACTTTTGATAGTTTATTTTTTTATATTTATTGTATATGTCATGCTTTAAATTTATATGTTAAAGATGGATTAAAAATTTTAAAAAATCAAATTAAGTTGATTAAAATTATTATTTATTGCATCCTACTATAATAAAATAATAGGATAGATTTTATAAAATTAATACAATGAAATCTAAAAAAAATTCATGTGATACCAATACGTTGGAATTCAACATATTAATTATTATAAAATGTATTTCAATATAGAGAATTATTATGCTTATTTTTTACATAAAATATTAATAATACTAATATATATTTATTTTCATACCATGGAATATATATAATAATATTTGTGAAATTTTAAAAGTATTTAATGATGCAATTAAATAATTTTTTAATATTTATTATTTACTTTTTATTTAATTATGATGAATTTTTGTATTATAATTTTAGTTTTAAATGAATATAGTACAGATGAATTTTATCTTTGCGTATTAATAATGAAAACAAAATAAAAAAATATTTTTTTATTATATTTCTAATATTTATTTAGTTGTATTTATTTTGAATTCTAAACTTAAATTAGATATTTTATATAAAATATTAGTTTATTCTTTAATTTCATTTAAAAATTTTCATCTCTTAATCCAATTAATATTATACAAAATATTAAAAATAAATTATAATAAATTTATACAGATTATAATTTAAAATATGAATTAGAAATTAATATATCTGAAATATTAAAAAATGCATAAGTAGTAATTTAAAATTTATAAAAGTATAATTTTTATTAAGAAAATGGATAAAACATCCTCGAGGATCCTTAAGTTTCAGATAATTTTTTTTAAAATTTTAGTGAAGCATAGAATCAGTCAAATTTTGATATCTATGGCGATGGTTACAAAAGGTTCAAAGTTTTCTCATCCTCTCCATCATTGTAAAAGAAATGTTAACTTATCGAGTATCAATTATTGTCGTAGAACAGATAATTTTAGATGTAATATATTGTATGAACAACGATATACTTTATCTCCCATCTCTTTGAAAGTACAAATATTACTTGATGATTTGACGAGAGATGAAAAAAAAATACAAGAAATGCAACTTTCATATGATGAAGTAGAAAACGTTGATATCAAAAGAATGTACACTAGAAGAACAAAAAAGGAAGTTAGTAATAATACTATTTCCTAAAATAAAAAGGGTAAAAAGGTAATCAAACTGCGTGAGCTTTGATTTCCCTATATCCTAAAGAGATATATATGCAACTTAAAAAGTACAAGCTTTTATTTATTTTTATATTTTTTATTTTTTAAAAAAATAATAATAATCTTGAACCGTCGTGAATTATTAATCGAACCGTAATCGATAATTTCAAATTATAAATTATAATTATTTTAGACAGTTAAAGTTAAAGATAGACATTTCAAGAATCGTCAAACTAGTAATTTTGAACCGTCAATTTTGAATCTGGATCGAATCTAGTCCCCCTCCACCTAGTTAGGACACGAATGAAATGATAAGGCCCTATTGGGGTTAGCTTTATTTCTCACCTAGCACCGACAGGCATGTGCCCCTCCCCTCTTTCTCTAACCATCATACTGCACATCCACCTCCTCACGTTGCTTTACCTTCTTAGTCAATTATTGGTCGAATGATACTCCGTATAACGGTGGAAGTATCACCAATTCATGTCTATTAAGAGATATCCTTGTCCTTAGGGTAATGGTGCAACGGTAGGACATTCAGATTGTGATTTAGGGATCCGCGGTTCGATCCCCAACTACGACATATTTGTAGAAATTTTCCTCTAAATGAGGAACACAATTAAAGGATGCTGGACATCTAGATTGGCCGCCGTATGCTCCATCTGCCACCCCTAGGGATTGAGTCCATGAGACTGACTGAGATTTATCATTTTTTTACTAAGGGATATCCTTGATTGGAATGCTCCAAGGTGAGTCACCATGATTATATTCCCAATATAAAATATTTTATATAATAAAAAATAAAATTTATCACTCTTGTGATTTCATATAATTATTCCATACTTATTTATAAAAAAAATAAATTTTGAAAATGTAGTTAACTAATACGGGAGGATATTTTCTAAGATTACCCGATAGGACCGGGTATATCACTCTGTTAATATTATTAATAATATTAGAAAATTTTCATCTATTTACTCCGGCCCACACACAGCGCGATCTTGGCCGGAGTATCCCTGTAATCTCAGGCGCCACCGGACCTCCGTCCTTCCCCTTGCCGTTGCAACTTGTCTACTTTCTCGCTCTCCAGGTGCATCTCGGTGCTCTCCGTGGTGTGTTGAGATCGCGGTAAGGTGTAGCGAAGATGACTACCCGAATCACCCCTGGGGTCGGAGCCAATCTCCTCGGTCAGCACTCCGCAGAGAGGAACCAGGACGCTACCACATATGTCGGCAACCTTGACCCTCAGGTGCTCTATATTTTGCTATCTTCTTCCGTCCTTAGGCTTCTTCTAATAAGAGTTTGATTCCAGCACCTAGGGTTTATGTCTTCCTGCCTCTGGTGCTAGGTTTTTGGTTGGCTACATCAATTCGAGCTCTAACCCTTATTCTTTCCATTATACGTGGACCTGTACTTACTCTGATGTCTGCTGTCAACTTTGTAGGTTGGCGAGGAGTCACTGTGGGAGTTGTTTGTCCAAGCAGGCCCAGTTGGTAAGTTAAAAGCCTAATCAGTTTTGCTGTCAGTATGTTGATTCATTATTTTGCTGAATTTAACTCGGTAACCTTAATCTGGTTTGTAATTTTATTTTTGCAGTTAATGTCTATGTTCCAAAAGATAGAGTTACAAATCTTCATCAAGGTTATGGATTTATCGAGTTTCGCAGTGAAGAAGATGCAGATTATGTAAGTTCATTAGTTCTCATTCACGTTTGATTTTTTCCTTTCGCAATTTTCTGTGAAACAATTTGGTTGTAATTGCCTTTTTATATCTAGAAAATTTCACCCTTTTTTGGTCCTTTTTTCGCAGGCTATAAAGATTTTGAACATGATTAAACTTTATGGAAAGCCAATACGTGTGAACAAGGTGCACTCTCATTTAATCTATTTCACATTAGAAAAAACCTTTATGTTCTGTTTTTGGAACATTGTTCCACCCTATTAGAATTAATGGATCAACTTTCCCATGGGTTTTCCTATTACATCCTGAAAAGTCTTACTTTTGTAGTTCCCTTGGCCTTGATTCCTGTTTACCACATAGATTATTAAAGAAATTGGTCACTGTCACAGAGTTGAATGCTAGACTACATATTGTTGAGAATGATAGAAAGAACTTACTAGTTGCATTGACTGATGATATATATGCATTATAGAATTCAACCAAAGTGCTGCAAACCATAAAACTGGGTAGTTATTTGAATTTTCTAATCTACCAATCTTTCACGAAATTACTCTATACTTAAATGTGTGAGTAATGATCTTTCTTAAATGAACATCTAAAGTGCAGGTGTTAGATTCTGATGTTCAGTATCTCCTCCTTAGATCAATGAATTTATCCCATACCCTCTAATTTATAGCATCTGTCTTTTCTTTGTGTATCCATTTCTTTGCCAAAATATGAGGTTTTGTCAATTTAGTCAATGATGCAGATCTAGTCTTTACTACTAGCATAGATTGTTGTTGTTTTTTATTTTTTTAACCTCAATTAGTAATCTAGCTTATTAACCCACAATTTCTACTAGTTACTTGGCTTATTTTTCATTTTAGGATTTCAATCAAATGTTTTCTCCATTTTGAAGCATGGAAATTGCTAGTTGACTAGTCGTTAGCAATACAAGACCATTCTAATTTGAAGGCTACAATACATTTTAATTGTGATAAGTCATGTGTATTCCACCCTGATTGACAAAACAAGGCTTTTATATCAGAATTTGAAGGTTTCAAGACATTTCAATTGCAAGATGTCATGTGTATTCTATTCTGATTTCATGTTATTATTCTATGTATGCTTTTGATTACTGAAAAATAATTGTTGGTGTGATTGTTATAAATTTCATGTAAAAATGATTGCTTGTTTATAAATTCTTTAGTATACTGATTATAATAAGATGTAAGTTACATGGTGGTGTTACTGATTTCATGTAGCTCTTTATAGCCATATATTGGCGGACTTAGGTTACATATTGGATGTCCTTGTTAATCCCAAGTATATTTGTACAGAGCCAGAGCCAAAACCAGTTAAGATCATGGCCATTCGGAAAGATCTGTTAAAGAAGTTCCAAATATCATATGAACAATATTTCTGTTTATAACCAAGATTTGTTTTGGAAGTTTCAAATGTCAATGTTGATCATATATTCATTTGTAACCATGTGATTTTGTTGATGTAATTGTTTTCAATGGTTTGTTATACAAACAGTAGGATGAAGACATCCTAAGGGGGTAAGGTTTAATGAGAGAATTTCTATAGTTAAAAATGCACACAAGGGATAATGACTTTGCACTAGGCCTAAAGATGGAGTAACTTTGAAGTTCATCTTAAAAGTTTGGAAGGCATGTGCTACTTGGTTGTGGGATTTTTTGGAAACAATGTTTGCTTTATAGACCTTAAAAAATTAACATACTAGAGGCAACTTCAAAATGTTTTGTTTGTCATGTTGATTTCTTTTTTTCCTATCTTTCTTTTAAAAAAATCATCAAACAAGAAATTCATGTAATGCCAAGTCAATAGATTGAGTTTGACATAGTAATTTTAAATTTCATGTTTTTTTTTTGTTATCTTTCCTTATTTTATTTTCTCAAGTTTTTTTATTCCATCATATATATTTTGAATAAGATTACATCAAGGATTATCTCTAAGTCCCTCTCATTTTACACTAATCATGGACGAATTCATGGGACACATCTAAGATACGGTATCATGATAATTATTGTTTGCAGATGATATTATTTTGGTAGATGAAACACGTGAAGGACAACAACAACAACAACCAAGCCTTATCCCACTAGGTGGGGTTGGCTAATGAGACACGCGAAATAGTATATGCTAAATTCGAATCATGGTGGAAAATGTCGGAAGTGAAAAGTTTTAGACTTAGTAGTGTAAAAATAGAATATATAAAATTTAAGTTTAATAATATTAGACGTAATGAGACAATTGTTAAGATAAGAGATGACGAGTTGTTTATAATTGAGAGCTTTAAACATTTAGGATCATTTTTGCAAAAGAATAGAGAGATTGAGAGAGATGTCTATATATAATACAAGCAGGATGATTGAAATGTAGGAGAGTGTCAGATGTTCTTTGTGATCATAAAGTACATCTAAGATTAAAAGGAAAATTTTACAAAATGACAGTTATACCTGTTATGTTATATGGAGCTGAATGTTAAGTGATGATTCGAGCACATAAGCAGAAGATGAGAGTTACAGAGATAAGGATGTTAAGGTGAATGTGCAGACATACAAGGATGAACCAGATAAGAAATCAAAATATTAGAGAGAAAGTCAGGGTTGCATCTATTGAGCGAAAACTCTAGGAGACACGTTTAATATGATATGAACATGTATGTAAATGATCAATAGATGCTCCTGTCAGGCAATGAGAAACTATGATAAATGTGCACATCAAACAAGGAAGAGGAAGACTAAAGAAGACTTGGTTAGTAACAATAAAACAATAAAAAAATGTATTTAAATATAAATGATAAAATAGTAGGGGATGGAGCTCAATGATGTAAAAGGATCCATATAGCCGACCCTACCTAATGGGATAAGGCTTGGTGGTTGTTGTTGTTCATCAGATATATTATTTCAATTTAGAGCCATAGCATTCTCTAATGAACAAATAATGTTCATGTTACTTTAAACATTATGAATAAGATTTACATTGCAGCTCCCAAATGTATCTCATGTTTCTTAGCTACTTGTGTGATATTGTGTAGGACTTCCACAACGACCTGTACCTGACTGTTCATCTTGCCATGTGTCCATTCAACATTCAAATATTAGTGCACCTTTAGCATTTGATAATGTTGATAATTTTAGTGGCCATCCTCTATCATCAAGATACAAGTTTATTTGTTATCTGTACCACTTTTTCTCTTTCCTATCAGTCAGTTAAATGAAAGTCGAATTGGTTCTGTTATCTACCATTTTTTATTTTTTTTCTACTTATTGTAGGCATCCCAAGACAAGAAGAGTTTGGATGTAGGGGCAAACCTTTTCGTTGGTAATCTTGATCCGGTAAAGTAATTTCCTTT
>JBBMKF010332572.1:0-12503 GCA_037834155.1 Curcuma caesia
ATTTTAAAAAAATAATAAGATAATTTTATATGTTTTAATAAAGCCTATTTAAATTATCCTCAACTATAGCTAGGAATTGATTATTAAAATCTAATTAAACCCTAAGTTTTTTTTAAAAAAATAAAACTCACGGCCACACGTGCGCCCGACCCACACGGAGGCATTGCCGGGCCTAGGCGGTGCCTCTGATGGCGTCGCCGAGCCCGAGCGATGCCTCCGGAGGCGTCTCCCTACTGGAATTCTTGTGTCGGTGTTGTGTTGGTGCTGGTCTGTCGGCGGAACAAAATTTTTCACCAGTATCGCACGATACGGTTCAAAATTTCAATTTATGATTTTAGGTGCTAGGTAATCGATCCACTGACAGACACAGACATAAGCGAGAGAACTGAGGTGGTTAGTATTCAAATAATATTTAAAAAAAATTGATAGTAACATTAAGATGACAATGTATTACTCAATCAAAATAGATTTATAATGATAAGTAAATAGTGGTAATTAAGAACTAAATACATAATTGCAACAAAATATCATAGTTTATGTAAAATATTATTATGGAATCTCTAACTTTATTATCGAGACAAGCCCCTATTTATACATTAATATAGGGACCTATTCTACACGAATTATTCTATAAAAAAAAGAAACAGAATATCTAATAGAATATATATTCCTAAATATTCTAACAGTTACAAATAACTCTTATATTTTTACCTTGTCCAGTTTCCCAGATCATAGATTTGTAACTATTTTGATTCTATAAGCACCCGGATTGTAGTCCTATTTGATAATGATACATCAAAATTTTATTTTAACTAGGTATTAGAGTTTATCCTATTACAATGACTTTCCCAACAAGGCTGCCTCTTGCCTTTGTTGAAAAGAAAATGATTTTCTTGCCTCCTAAGGCCTAGTCGACATCGCTTCCCTCTCTCCTCTAAGATACCTTCCTCCCCTTCCAAACTAGGTCAAGCTCTAGCCCTCGCTGAATATGTCCATACATTCTCTTCCCCCTCCCTTACAGATTAAGTTCAATCATTAGACTGTTCTAGTAAATCCAAACTTATTTCTCTTTCATGTAAAATTCAATCTTAATCCTATGTGCATCATGATTTGAAATCTCATATGTGGCAGGCGAAACGGTTGGAACATATTGTTCCAAAATGTTAATGAAACTCAGTACTATTCGATTGAGACAGTGTCTCTTGTGCCGTTATATTAATCAAGTCGATGAGTATCTCTACATGCTAACACTCGACCCCCTTTGACATGCTAAAACTCAGGTCAAGATCAACTGAGATAATGCTATTTTTTTTTAGTTTGTCTCCATACAAGATAATCTTAAAATCATATCATGTTAGATGGAAATGGAAGTTTGAACTTAAGTATATAGATTTATGTTTTCTTCTTCGTCTTCTTCCTCCTTTCACCTCCAATTTGCCACCAATACCATATATTGGAACATCATCATGATACTGAAACAATATTGTTCTAGTAAAAAATTGAAACACTAACACGGATCAACATTTTGAACCTTGATCTGCATTCTATGCTTCTTAAGAAATTACATTGTTTTCGTTATCTTCTCATCCATGATGACATCCTTCTCCACCAACTCTCTTAACACCAATAGTGCTATAGGAACCAACTCAATGGTTTTAACTGTCTCCTTTGGGTTGAGACAATTGAAGTTCTTGTAGGCTCTTATGGAAGGATAGCTATCTCATGTCTCCACAAGATGAGAAAAATGCGACCTTTTTAGTATGATGGAGCATGGACCTTACTGTCTGTGCATCATTTCTCAATGGTATAGAACCAAAAGTGGCCTCATCCATGATGTATTTCTCTAAAGAGACATCAAATAATTTTCAGCATATGTACTCACATGATCAAAATGTCTTCTGCATATATCAGGAACAGGAAATGTGGCTTCATTGCTTTCCAAGGCAAGTGGGATGAACTAACCATATATTATACTATTACTATTTCCACATATTCCAAAATTTTAAAGCATTGACACTGAGAATTTCAAATGGAAAATTCCTATCTGGTCTTAGATGATTCCTTGAGTGCAATCTGCTCATAGTTATTAATCAATGCCACTATACCATCCTTGTTAAACTCCTTGGCTTGAGTCCTTCATGCAACCTTAGCATGCCTCACCATCCCTTCACCTAAAACTGTGGCTTATGCTGCTGGACGAGATCGTGAAGGTGGAGGACAAGGTCATGGACTCATTCAAGGTGCAAGGACCTTCCTTTGCTCGGTTTGGAAGGTTGGGTGTGTGGCTCCTCCTATCTTTTGTGTGGGACTCTCTTTCTTCCTCTTTGTGATGCTTATAGGTTATGGAGTTGCAATGGTTTGATGGTGGTTCCTCATCAAGGTCGCAATCTCATTGACATCAACATATCGCTTCTATCCTTTGCCTTATGGCCTTTACAAGCATTCATAGTTCAACTCATCGCTTGTTGCTCAGCTCGCCTTCATGACATCATGATCTCATCAATCCTTGCCCACCACCATATGCCGCCTGCCTCATTGAATATCCACATGAGTAATGATGTTAGGCTAGGATATTGGTGATTGGATCATGTTTCTCCTATCACAAATTAGATACTTTAAAAAATAAACAAAACTTTTTAGAATTTTGACATTTTCTTACTGATTAATGAGTCAATTGGCCATATTGTATTTCCAAGTGTTCTGAGCTTTATTTTATCTTATCTTTCTTTCTATATTTTGTCACTACTTTGTATTCATGCTGAACTTCTTAGTGTTTAGCTTATTGACCTCACCTGAATCATTGTTTACCTATGTCAATGTAAGCCAATACAAAAGTCTATGAAGTGTCATCAAGAAGCAATGTAATAATGCACCACTATATTAAAGAGGCCCATAGAATTACATGCTTTGAAGAAGCATGGACATCATAATAATGAAACTTTCTTCAAGTTTGATCTGCCATCGATAGATTGTTCACTTTGATCCTTCACTTCTGTTGGAAGTAATTTAGTAATGCGGAATAGCAAGAAACAAAGTGTGTAACACACAGGGAATGAAATCTCGTGCCGTTTCATCTGATACGAATGAAACATCTCGTTTCGCCCGCGAACCGAAACCGACACAGTCACACCTCCTGTGTTGATGCGGTCGATGCCTCACGGAGGAGTCACTGGGTCCTTGCAACTCGTTCAAAAGTGTTCTTGCTGCTGTGTGACACGTCTAGAGGCATTGCCGGGTCTGCATGACGCCTCCGGAGGTGTTGCTAGTCCCGCGGGACACTCTGGAGGTGTCGTTGAGCCCGCGGGATACCTCCGGAGGCGTCGTCGGGCCTGTAGGACGCCTCCGGAGGTGTCACTAGGCTCGTGCTGCGGCGTTGAGGTGTCGCATGGTGTCGCGCAAGCGTGGAATGGACGGCGAACTTTAGTTTAATTAAATTAATAATCTTAATCAACTCTCAATTATAGTTAAGGTAATTTAAATGGACTTTATTAAACCTAATAAAATTATCCCATTAATTTAATATAATAATTTTAAAATTATTATATTAAAATAAAATAAAATAAAATTTTATAAATTATAATTATAAGTTCTTTTTTTAAAATTATTTAAAAATATCTATAATTTCTAATTAATTACTATATAAATTATAATTATATAAATTGTCAATCAACTAATATAATTGTAATATAAAATTTTATTTTTAATTATTTTTTATTAAAATATTAAAAATTTTAATTTCTTAATAAGAATTTTTTCAAAATCAAACTTTAAATTATTTTTATAAATAAAAATAAAATTTTAAAAATATTTAAAATATATGAAATAATTCTAAAAATTTATGAATAATTTTAACATTTTGTAAATAATTCTAAAAATTAATTATTAAAAAAATTTAAAAATATATCACAAGTCAACTAGAAAACCAACGACTCTCTAATCAATCAACTACCTATTCAACTGCACCAATCGATTTTACTCGGAATCAAAATATTTTGTTCACTCAAAATCTATATCCAAGTCGACTATGATGTTCCAGTTGACTAGAACAAAGATCAACCATTACATATACAATCTCACTTCATTTGGCTTAATACCTATCATCCCACTAAGTGGTATTAATTATATGTATCCTCCAACATTATTGGACTAGATCTCTTAATTTTTTTTAAAATTATGCACAATAAACATATTTATTTAATAATTACTATATATATAAATAAATAAGTATCGAAATTATATCGGCACGCCACGATACAATATCAAAACCGTATCATTTCGGTCTAGGCCGAAATCTCGGCATGGGTCGAGATTTTAAACCTTGGTAACACGTACTAATTATCAACATCAGGCTATTTTTGTACCAATTATTTAGGATCGGTTACATGAATATTATCGCTTCATTGAGCTCTATGCGATGATATATTGCTAATGATACAGTCACTTAAATTATTTTTATTACGATGATTAATATTTCGTTTGTCTCTCTCTAGCTTTTACATCTTCTATTCTAAGATTCATAATATGATGCGGATCAAGCTTTTATTTGGAGATTCCTGGTTTACAAGCAATTATTGTTTATGCACTGTAATAATCAAATGAGCATTTATATTGCAAGCAATCTAGGGTTTCATGAGCATGCTAATGACATTGAAGTAGACTATCACTTTATTGTAGATGTAGTTTTGTCAAAGATGATTAACACAGTAAAGTTTCTCTTAAGACTAGATTGCCAGTATTTTTATTATACTGCATAGTGCTACTCTTATATTTATTCAAAATGTTCAAGACATCATAGATATTTAGATTTAAGCTTAGGGTGGTGTTAGGGCATCCGCATTGGTTTGAATGTTAATATATGACACCTCTTAAAAAAGCATGTCACATACTCATTATATTAACACTTCCCTTATATTAACACACATCCACACCTATTTTAACATCAATACTCATTATTTGTGCACTGTCCACTCATTCATCTTTATTCTTTATATGTTCATTAACAATGTTCAAAAAATTGAACGTCGTTAATGTGTGGGTGTTGTAACACCCATTCACATTGATTGTAATATCATTTTAGGTGTTATAACACCCACACGTTAACACCAATGCAGATGCCCTTAGAAATACTGAGCTTAGTCTCATGTTATTTTCACTATTTATCGATAGGTTTGGGCTCTATATAAATCAGAGTGTTGATCTCATATTCTCATTATTGAAAACCCTAATCTTTGTCTTGAGTCAAATAAGCAATTGTGGACCTAGAAGCTTATCTTCGCATATAGTTAGCTACTTGTGTTTTTTTTAAAATTCAATTTGTATAGACCATGCTACATTTAAATTCTGAAGCCATTTTGCTAGACAGAAGTTTTACGCACAGCACAACCTTTGAAAACTGTTTTTTTTACCTGCAGGAAGTTGCTGTCAAGATTCTTATGGATCAAGATTTCCATCCTGGGCGCTTAAAGGAGTTCCTAAGAGAGGTATTTTAAGTGAATAATTCAGCTGTAGTTGCGTTGGATAATCTTGTGCCTTTTCTTAGTATCTTTCAAATTCATGTATATAATTACTGATTGCTAGAAATTGGGTAAAAGTGCCACTACTAACCAAATTAAACAATATTTCTGTCATTTTGGTGATTTTTGGTCCATCGTACTGCCATATATGCACTCAACTGAAACATAATTTAGTTGGAAGAAGTCATCAGGATCAGGCGATGATTTCTTCTATGGTAACATGCTTAGTGTGGAAATGAATTTTTTTCTCAAGTGCTCTCTTGGTTTTGTTGTTAGTGTTGGGGTTGAAGATAGTCATAAATCAAAGTATTTTGCACATGCATGTGCTGCAATTTTTTAAATTCTCACAAAATCACCTCTCAAATTCCAGTTGGACTATTCTAGTTCCATGTCTAACTGAAATTAGTCTTTGTACTTATCAGTAGCCTCTGTCATAATTCTTGTGCTTGTTATAAATATCAAGAAACGAATCTTGATGAAAAGGACTATGTTTTCAAGGCAAACAACCCACAATCTATTGACCAATCCTTAATCTACTCAATAAAGAATGGTCGAAGCCCACATAAATACATCCCATTTAGATGGGCGAATGACTGGACCTTGTAAAGAATGACAGAAGCCCGCATAATGCATGAATGGATCCAAGGGAGAGTTGAGGCTCAACAATACAAGTATATCACCACTTGTTTATTTGGATATAAGTAGTTACACATTAATTTCTTCAAATTTCACAGTTTCATGTTATCTCTAAGTATCATGTTGCACTCTCATATCTTTTTAATTACTCTAATTACACAATATATTATTATTCAATATTCCTTATGGAAAGGTTAAAAAATATTAAACGATATAGATATAGGGATCAACAAAATTGAAAGATAAGTAGCAATAGATAGAGGAAGAGTAGCTTTCGAAAACAATTCCTCCTGTGTGAATCACCCAAATATATACCCAAGTATGGCAAAATAAAATCATGTGAAGCAAAAATTTATTTTTAGTTCTCTTGTTTAACCTCACAACATTTTTATGGATTTCACATTTCATAATTAAGCAGCACATTTGATAATCCCTTTTGAAAATATTATCATAGTTATCTCATATCATCATTGTCATATAATTATCATGCAAGATAAATTTAAAGAAACAAGTAGAAAACATCCATCCACTTAAACAAGAACTCATTTGCTACCAACTTGTCCCAAGAAAACTTTAAGCTCCTTTGATTGATGGATCTACAAGGATACACCAAAGAACACAAATTACTCAATCGAAACACAATATCTACAGTTAAAAGGAAAGAATAAGCTACGAACACTGCAATGTATTAGGTTACAACAATGCCAACGCTCAAAGAGAATAATATGCATTCATAATGCAGCACAAAGAGCAAAACACTAGTAATCCCCAAACTAAAATAAGATGCACAAAATGCTATCCTGATAGACAATAAATAATGGTACTAAGCAAGGATGCCAATCTTTTACCTCTACATAGTAACAGACCATGAACGACTGAGAGAGGTTGAGAATACCTGCTGTTGTCCGGATCAAGCAATAGGGTTTTTACTGTGAATTTATAATATAAAAAGGGTTTGAGGGAGTAGAACTCACCAACAACTTAATGATGATTTCTGTTGGCAATATACAAACCCCAATAGGAAAGAAGGGGCAGGGGTGTTGTAATTCTGACCTCATACCAATCAAAATCTAAAGAAGAGGCTGACTGCAACACTGTGATTAGCAAACTAATGAAAAAAAAAGGGCAGCCCGGTGCACGAAGCTCCCGCCATGCACGAAGCTCCCGTCATTAGCAAACTAATGACTAGAAGAAAAAATCATTGAGGGGAGGAGGTCACAAACAACAAAAGAGAGAGGGATCTCAAAGAAAAATCCACAACCTGGAGTGATAGGTGTTGCTGGAGAAAGATTGCACATGAAAGGGGAATCTCTAGGAAGGACACGGCTTGGGAAAACTTGGTGACGCACAACTAAGGTTTGGGTGGAAGCATGAGGGCTTGGGGTTATATGGCTCAACATTAAGGTGGCAACTCTGCGGAATGAGGAGTCCTGTGGAGAGAGGAGACTCCATCTGCATTTGCACAGAGTCATGAGGTTGCTCAGTTGCGATCTGAGCTGCCACGAAAGAAATTCTAAAGAGGGTTTGCAATCGCGGTTCTAGGTGTTGTGTTTTCACAATAAAGGAGGGGAGGGTGCTATTGCGACTTAAACGAGAGAGCATGTGTGGAGGACAAGGTCATGATACTGGGTGTCATGATTTCATGAGAAGAGAAGGGTGTGTGCTCATACGGGACCATACTGGTGGCACAGATGGGAACTAAAGAAAAGAATAAGAAAAAGAAAAATAATACAACAATCGCAACTTCAAATTAGAGGAATTATTAATACTCCCCAATAGGAGCTTCAATAGTGGAACTATAATCAAGGTGAGTGTGCGTTAATGGACCCTTGTAGGAAGTAGCATTTGACCAGGCCACATGATTTGTGTGAAGGATGGATAGTTATGAAGAGAGTTAGATACATCATTACGTAGCCATAGCCTGGTTTCACACAATAGGAACACTTAGGCTTGCTTTGTCCACCAACACAACACGATCATCATGACCTTGTTGATATACTCCTAGATCTCCATGGTGAATCCCATAAATGACAACAAAACTGCTAAAGCGGATCAGTTGACCATAGGATCAAGGGATAGTAAGACTAATGTACAAGCTTGCAGTATCCGAATGTACATGTCTAATAGTGGTGGAGTGGAACCGTCTTCCAAGATTTGAATCTTCACCGACTCTAAGGAAGAACAGTGTAAAGGAACATGATAATGAGGAGCTTGTTCAAGCGATCTTGCATGACTATTACATTTTAAGTGATTTGAAAGATGTTTCTGAGTTTAGTTGCAAAATTAGGACTGAATGGCTGGCTAGGGGAGGTGATTAGTTAGTAATTTTATTATTATTATTTTTAATACTTTGGCTTGATAGTCAACTATTCTTTTTTTTTTATAAGTAAAATAATTTTATAGCTCGAACCAAGAGTACAAGAATTGGCCATTAGGAGTGATTTATGTCTGACAAAGAGTACACTCTCAAGGACTGATATACATAAATTTACACATTCCTGAAAACCCTCTCAGAATCTAACTGTCCCTCACCAAAGAAACTTTTATTTTTAACCCTTCATACATGGTGTACCATAGAAGACAAGGCAAGATGACGAAGCCTTTGTCAACATTCTACTCCTACGATAATATCTCCCAAAGACCCTTATCATCCATCGGTATGTGGACATCTCCTGTCCCATTTGCAGTCAATCTTTAATCCTCCTCCATAACTCTGCTATAAGGGGGCACCTAAAGAATATATGCTCCCGTGACTTTAACACTTGTCGATAGAAGATGCATTGTCAATCTTCTAGGTACTCCTGTCTGTCTCTCATGAGTAGCCGCCTTAGTGCCAACATCCAGAGGGTAACACATGACTCGGTTGTACATTTGTCTTCCACACTATCTGGGCCCATGACTTCTTAGGACTAGGATGCCTAAATAAATCATATGCCCGAGTCACCCCACCATCCCGAGCAAACCATTCTGCTAGCTTTTGTCTAGCAATCTCCGATGATCCAACAACCGATAGTATGAGATCCCTTGTATGCAGCAATCGCTTGACCAGAGGGAATATGTGTGGGCTGCCTCCCAGGTCCATAAATCCACATGCTTCAGATAAGTGTGATGGACCCACTTTATCTAGAGTGTATCTTCCTTAGCCTGTATCCTCCAAAGTAGTTTAGCCAAGAGGGCTAAATTCCAAGCTCGCAAGTCTTTGAATCCCAAACCTCCTTCATCCTTTGGTCTGCATATATCCGTCCATGATACTGGAGGATGCTTAGATGTCTACATAAAAGACTTGCAAATACTGTAGATGCGATCAATGATGGCAAGGGGCAAAGGAAGGATGGATAGCTAGAAGCACTCAACCCCCTGTAAGATTGACGTGATCAGCTGTGCCTTGTTGGCATATGGCAGAGTCTTTTTCAGCCAAGCATTGATCCTGCGAACCTGAGAGTCAAGTAGGGGGCTATAATCAATAAGTTGGAGGTGCACCGCCGCTAGTGGATCCCAAGATATCGGAAAGGCGTGATCCCCTCCTGAAAACTGTGATGGTAAGAATCTGCTAGTGTGCTGAATCCGCAACACTAGCTAGGAAAATATTTGACTTCAGCCTATTAACTTGAAGTCCAGTTGCTGCACCAAAAACTGATAAATAAGTAGTTAGTGCACCTACGAATGTTACAGCACCTCGGCTGAAAAGGAGAAGATCATCTGCATAGGCGAAATGTGCTAAATGTAGATGACCACACTAAGGGTGAAAACTAAAGTCTGGTCTTGTGGTGCACCATTGTAGCTGTCTCTCAAAAATCTCAACACATGCCGAAAAGATAAGACGATAATGAGTCTCCTTGTCTCAAACCTCTGGCCCATCTGAAGTGCCCAAAAGTCCCTCCATTGATAGCCAAAGAGAAGGATGTGGTGGTCACACATTCCATGATCCATGCTACAAACGGCATAGGAAAGTTCAGTTCCAACATAGCTTCTCGCATAAAGCCTCAATTGACTGAATCAAAGGTCCTTTGGAGGTCCATCTTCATGATATATCGGGGTGATATCCTCTTTTTGTTATACTTCCTGAAAAACTCCTGAGCTAAATGGATGTTGTCAGTGATGAGCATGCCCTGCACAAAAGCCACTGGTGAAGAAGTTGACCCACAACTTTGGACATGTTGGTTGCCAATACCTTAGAGATAACCTTATAGAATACGATATAGGTTGATAATCTGATACTCGGCTAGCATGAGCCGATTTGGGAACAAGTTCTGATTATAGCCCCCAGTAGACTCAAGTTCTAATTAACTATTCTTGTTAATATAATCATGTGTCTTCTATAATATGTTGTTCCGCCAAATAACTTTAGTTCTGATTTATCACCCAGTTGACACAAGAATTAATTCTATGATTCAACTACCCTAACCAGTTTAACTTAGCTAAAACACAAAAATAATTTAGAAACCTATAAAATTAGGTTAATCAGTGAGGTTGGTTGGATTTGACACCAGAGTCTTCACTGAGTTTGACTGATCTGGATTTATCTAAGTTTATAGTTTAATGTGGACTGAATTAGGGAGTGATTCAGTCACATTGGCCTAACCAATTCATTTTTTTCAAAATATCTAATGCACCCATCGGAAACCTCAGATTGTGATATTACACATAGAATGCCAATTTTTGAAATAGAAATTGCAAAGATGAGTAAATTATCTGCATTCAGTGAATTATCTGCATTTTCTGAAAGATGCTGCTGATTTGGAGGAAGATATTTTCCTTTTTCTGTATGTGTGCACAAGCCCTGTCATGAAAGCTTTGTCATCTTGTTGCCTTTGTCATTAGGTTGCTATAATGAAAAGCCTACGACATCCTAATATCGTTCTGTTTATGGGTGCTGTTACTGAACCACCTAATCTATCCATTGTCACCGAATATTTGTCAAGGTATGCTATCTTTCTTAAATTTTCTGCTTTTTCCAGAGCATGTCTATTTACAAAAGCATACCCACTATAGTCCATACTCAATATGGTTGATCTATGGTAGATTATTTGTTATTGCAGAGGAAGTTTGTATAGACTTTTACATAAAAATGGCACAAAGGAAACTATAGAAGAGAGGCGCAGATTAAGCATGGCATTTGATGTGGTACATATTTAATGTTTTTCTAGTCCACCTGACATTATTAGTTACAGTTTATGGAATGCATTTTCTAAATGTTAAAGTGCCTTTCTACACAAGATGGAAACTTATTATCTTACAAAGACCAAGATCACTTCTACTTCAGTGTCTTCTTATATAGCAACTTTTCAT
This sequence comes from Curcuma caesia, assembly GCA_037834155.1. Taxonomy (NCBI): domain Eukaryota; kingdom Viridiplantae; phylum Streptophyta; class Magnoliopsida; order Zingiberales; family Zingiberaceae; genus Curcuma; species Curcuma caesia. The sequence continues at coordinate 11,439 of JBBMKF010332572.1, forward strand.
AATCCTTTAGGCTGCATGGTTTTACTAGTAAAAACTAATTTCTTCTGCAGGCAAAGGGAATGAATTATCTTCACAAACGTAATCCTCCAATTGTGCATCGAGATTTGAAGTCTCCAAATCTTCTTGTTGATAAGAAATATACTGTGAAAGTAAGACTCCTAGTCATGATATCCCTTGTACCTGGTACTCTTTCTGCATATAGTGTCTTACTGCCTTCCAGTTAAAGTCCGACTCTGCCCATTTTGCTGTTCGCACGGTATAGGCTCATTCAAGTTTATATATGTGATTGTTAGTCTCCTATATATATTGATACTCTTAATTAGCAACTGCTAATGAATTTATTGTTGTTTGCTAGTCCATAAAGCCTCCATGTATGATTTGAGTAAGTTGTGTTACTTTTGTGTCTTGCTTCACATTTGTTGCTAAATGAGAATCTCTAACCAGGTCAATTTTGACATTGTTATCTATGATACATTTGCTCAACAACTTATGTTATAAATCAAACACACCAACATGGTATCGTATCTTTGCTTATTGTTCAACTTCTTGCAGCTCAAATTTTAGGTTAAAGATGGACCTAAATGCAGAAGAAAAGTTTGCTGTTTGGATAATTTGGTATAGATTGTGCTGAATAGTAGCATGAGGAAAATAGTGCTTCAGATGAAGCATCAGTTTTTTGGCTAGGCCATACTATTGCAACATGCGATGTACTCCTGTTAAGGAAACTGATTACTAAGTTATGCATCTATATCTGATGTGTTAAGCATCCATGGCTGAATGGTGGAACTGCCCAACTCATACTCAGTAAATTCCTAAGTCCAATTCCTGCTGGATGCACGCCAATGGAAACGATTGATAAGTTTATTGGAATTGGCTCTATATCATCCACAGATTCTTCTCTTGATGAATAAATGCATCAATGTTCCATTAAGTACTGGAACAAGTGGATAGGCTGGCTTTCCCCAAGGAGCTACAAAAAGCATCACAGTTTGATGAAATTAATCTGTTGTCAAAATATCGATGAATCAAACAAATGTTTTTTTCTTGAAAAACTGTCAGAGAAGA
>JBBMKF010332683.1:0-11696 GCA_037834155.1 Curcuma caesia
CGTCGGAGGGAAGGCTCGAGCAGCGCCTCCACCACCGGCGATGAATCGCATCCAGCATTTCGCCGCCAGCGCCATCCTCCCAGTGCCGATCCCGTGTGAAGTATGAACGAACCGGACGATGTACTTTGGGTTTAAAGGTCAAAGGTGGGCCTAGATTGGGCCTTGGAAGTGGGCCTTGGAAGAGGGAAGGCAGCCTGCTTAGTTCGCATCTATTCGACATTTTGTTTTTTCATTTTCTCGAAAAAAAAATAATTTTGTTTTGTAAAATAATATTTGCAAAATACAAAAAAAAAAATCATTTATAAATATATCCTGAGTCAACTCTACGATTGGTCTCATCATCAATTGTGCAATGTCATTATAATCTAGAACAGACAGCGAGACTGTACAAAATATCTCATCTCTCTATCTTCTTTTCTTTGAGAACGAGATGAGTGATAAGTAACAGTGCAAGTATCCGGAATCATCACTTGAAGAAGACAGATCTTTTTCTTCAGTGATCGTTGAGATAGGTGCTGCTATTTCATTGACAATGATCTATAATATAATCTAATAGCAGTTTAAAATTACAATTAGATCTGAAATTAACAGGTTAAGTGGTACAATTTGCTCAAAGAATCAGGTGAAATTATGAACTTCAGTAGCCATCGACAAATATCGATAAGAAAGTTACAGCAAAAGTTGCATTTTACATATTTTTGGCTCTGTTCTTCATGTCCGCTAAAGCTCCTCCTCCATGTTCCACAAGCACTCCTCCCACCCGCTCTGCTCCAAATCCTGCGACCAAAAGTTTTCACAAATTCCCGGACTCCGCAGCGACTCTATCCATCCTTCTTCACTCAGCTCCGCCGCCGCAGTATCCTGGAACCACGTGACGTCGACGCCGCCGGTGAAGTAATTCGACGCCGAAGCCGCGTCAGATGACTCCGACGACAAATTGACCGTGTTCGATTTGCTGGCCGTGCCTGCCACAGGTACAAGCCGCGTGCCTTCCTCTGCTGGCCACGCGGTCTGTTGCACGGAGGCTTCGCAACCGCCGCCGGAAGCGGCCTGAATTCTCTCCACCAGACGGGGCATCCACATGTACCTCACCATGTCCTTGAACCGCTTGCTGTTGACGTCGCACCGCAGCTGCTTCGCGTGCTTCTGCACTCGCGTCCTCCAGTAGTTCTTGATCTCGTTGTCCGTCCTCCCCGGCAACAACTGCGCTATCTTTGACCATCTACCATGCCATATTTCAATAATTCAGGATCGGCTATATGAATCTCATCTCTTTGTTCATCTGCTACTCACCGGTTTCCCCAACGAGAGTGGAGCTCGAGAATGAGGAGTTGCTCTTCCGGAGTGATGTTACCCCGTCGGACGTCCGGGCGGAGGTAGTTCAGCCACCGGAGCCGGCAACTCTTCCCGGTCCTTCTCAGCCCTGTTATTTCACATCTCTAGTTAAGATTTCCGCACGAATCTTCGAAACTCAATGGAAATTAAGCAAATGGAGTAGAAACCTGAGCATTTGGCTACAGAATCCCATCGGCCCTCGCCATGCACAGAGACGTAGTTCGCCAACAAGAGGTCTTCTTCCACCGTCCATGGACCTTTCCTCAACTCCATCTCAGCATCAGAGTTATTACCAGCTCTGGCATCGAAATCCATCACTGTGTGAATGCTTTGGAGCTAAATTACTCACTCGTCTGTGAATTAATTGCTATGGATGATTGCACGGTTTTATAGAGGGCGGCGTCAAAGTAACATGTGATGTAACGAGATTAGTTTAAGCTAATTAAAGCCTAAAGTAGGGGCTTTAATTAGCAAAGCCAGGCCAGGCCAGGCCAAACAGAGTGAAGACGTGAACTTTGACTTTGCTTTGTCTTCATTCTTCCAAGTGGAGTTTGGGAATTATGGGAACTTTGTTTGCATTTGTAGGAGAACATGAAGTGATTGTTTTGGATTTTGGGGATGAGGCAAAGGTCAATTGATTGACGTGGATGCCTACTTGTCTTGTTTGCGGAATGGGATGGGGAATAGAATAGATAATGACCTTGTGGGACGAGACCAATTGATGCTTTGGCATTTAGTTAGCTAATTTATTATCTATTTTAATTTGGGGCTGACATTCTGAGAGTGTAAGTCAAACAGCTGATGAGTAAGATGGTTGACTTTCAGAAGTTAGGTAACCAGGGATTAGAATTATACATGTAGAAGGTAGGTGTTGAAACACAGCTTTCACAGGACATATGAATTAGCATCAAATAGAATGACAACTTTAGTAATTCAGATTGTGTTTATCCCTGCAAAATGGAGAGGAAAGGAAAGAACACATGGCATCCATAAATCAAAGTGACTCTGAAGCAAAAATGTGTCCATTCAAAATTAGATGGTAGTATCTACCATAACTAAATGGTAAGATCTAACATACTTAAAGGGTATAAACTAAACTAAATACAATGAAAACGTGACTATTTGAGTGGACTAATTAATTTAATTAGCATTCTAGAAGGAGGAACTTTCTCTGCCTAATTAATTCTAAATGAAAATGTAGACTTAAACAGCCAAACAAGCTCCTTCGCTGAAATCCACAAACCTGTTCTCAGTTCAAACTAAAAAAAAGGAGGATGATTAAATGAATTTCATGGGCAAAATATAATATGTTTTGTGTCTGCTATTTGCTTTGACTCGTGAACACTTTTGATAGTCAATATTCTTACAAGATGAATCTTGTTTGACTCAAAAACTTCTCTACGTGGATAATGCATTGTTTCCATTATTTTGACTTCAAATCCGCGTGGGTGATGTCATGTACATGTTAGTCGTCAAGTGTAATGATTTGTATTTTGGTATTAATTAGCTTGCTAATCGGTCAGGATGATAGGATTAGTCCAATATTTTGCATAACAATATTCGTTGTCGATATTAAGACTGTACATTTAAAAGTAAGGTATGAGTTATACATTCATCTTCAACCTATTAAATGGGTGTTTAAGTCAAAATATTTATTAATTAAACAATATTAAAGAAGCTAGTGTTCATGCCAACTGTTTTGATGCAACACATACCAAACTGTTAGGTTGAGATATGAAGTTGGAGGCCTAAATGCTCTAGGCGTCGATTAACTCAGGTACCACTTTATAGATCACAGGATTAACGGCTGAGATTAAAACAGGGACACATCGTGTGGCCAGGAAGGGACCTCATCCATACCTTAAATTGTTTACAATCAGGAAAATAAAATATTTCTCTCAAAAATTATATTTCTTTGGGAAATAATTTATGGAGCCTAAGTCAGATTACATTTGTGGTTGTCACTTTTTTCATCGATTAAAGAAGACCTAGAAATCATTAACCTTGCAAATGTACATTCAGAGTAATTGACACAAACCGTTGCCAAACATAAAATAAGATGTTGATTGATCATGGCTCATGTCAAAAATGATTGAGTCTGAATGGTTTTAGTTCTAATTATGACTGTGAACGGATTAACCATATATTTCTACGGCTTTGTACCTAATGGCATCCACTATATGCTAGCAAAGTAGTCCTTCATCAACAAATGGATCGGAATTGCATCACGAGAACAACCTTTGGTTGAAGTTATGATTAAGAGTGTAATACAAACATGATAAAGCTTGTTTTATAATGAAGTGAAAAAGGGTTCTGAGGTAGCATATATATGCAAAACATCAATTGCGAACTACATAAAACAAAATTAAATATGAGAAGATGTCTCCCATTTTGTCGCATGACGTGAATGTTTTGTTCTCTAACTCTCCCTTATGGCATGCGCATGCAAGTAGAAAGAAGTGATTTCTCTAATGAAGCATGTACAAGTAGGCAAAGGTCATGATAAACTTACTAGTTTTAATATAAAATGATTGCACCAGTATGAAGAGGTTGCCTCTTTCTCATCCTCCTCCTTTTCTTTCACTATTCAACGCTTGTCAATGGAGAAAGCAAAGCAAAAGTGTACAAGATATCCTTCTTGTGCCTCATGCACTACGCTTTCTTTACTGTGTTAATCTCCACTTTACGACTCAGCAGGTGCTTTCAGGTCTAGTACGTGTCCTAATCAGAACTTAAATGTGATCTTGAGGTGCTTGAGCATGCCACCAGTACTCCCAGGTCCTCAATTAATTAGTCTCTTTAAATACCAGCTTAAAGTTTGCTTATGAGTTTTATATAGTCGACAAGGATTTATATACATGTGTCGACGTCTAAGCAACGAAAGTAGAGGTTTGTAAGCTACCGAGATTAGTTTTCAAATGGCAGGTCCTTGAGCAATTGCAATTTCTTCTCCCTCGGCGCCCTCACTAGCTACTACCTCTTAGATATTATTCAACCCCATACACGTTCTCTTCTTTAATTTCTTAAGCTACAGATTCTCTTTTGTGTGATTCAATGATGGCGGCAATGATGATCCAAGTGACAAAAAATGGCTATGATGAAGTGAGAATATTGTAAACAGAATTCAAAAGGTTGACTGCAATTGGTAGGAACTGTAAGGTGATGAGTTGAAGCATGAAGGACGTGTGTTCCTCTCGGATTTGCCTACTTTCACCGGCATCTCACAAAAATTTTATCATTATCTTCATCCTTTGCACTTTTTTTTATGGCCCAATCTCCTATTGCAAGAAACACTAGACTCAGTGCATCACTCTCCCCCAATCCTTTAGTACTTCATCATGCTAAGGCCTGTTGCATATCATATCAACGAACTTTCATCCCCATAAATATCTAATATTGCAGTGTGTTCGCTTCAGCAGGTTGCTTAGATAGATCTTTAGATGGGGCAGGGTTGACTTTTATTTTGCCTGCACAAGTCATTCTGTGTGATGGTGAATTGTATTGCTGGTAGCACTGAATGATATGAATTAATAATATCTTGGGGGTAAGTGAGCGTTACTGTGTCATCCTGATACAGTTGATGAAGAATAGTTTTCTTAAGATATTGTCAACTTTGTAGTAATGTCACACGGATGGTGTAAAACTTTAATTCTATTCTAGCGTGATTAATGACCCAACAGATGGTCCACACACTGAACCCTGGAGAAAATGTTGGCAGCAGGAATCCTACTCTTTAGCATCTCATTGGAGGAGAAGCAGTGAAACTTATTTGAGGTAGGTAGAAAGCTGTCTAAAGGAGACGCAATCTTCCAAGTTGACTGGTAAGTGAGGGTCATGTGTTGTTGGAAAAGTGAATAGAAAAATAGATGGAAAATGAATTCCAATATGAATAAGAGTTTTAATTCCACATTGGAAGTTTTGTGGTAAGAAGGCTGATTTATATTAAATCACAACTTTTAATGTTGTGAACATTTACTGTCTTGTGTTTGTCTAGTGTTTTCAATATCATCTGAAAGGATTGTGGGTCCTCTTTCTTGAGGTGAAAATGACAGGGCAAGAAATAGGCATTAATTCCTAGTTGCAAACCACATTTGCAGGTCTTCATCATCTCGCAAGTTGTTATCTGAATAGTGAATCTTTCATTTTCAGAATAGACTGCACAGTTGTATGTTTCACTACTGATCTTTTTACTAAATGGCCTCTTGACGCAAGTAGAAAGATTTCTACATTAATTGCATATTAATGTTTACTATAGAAAGCAAATTTTCTCCATTGTCAACTCTTACCTTGAGACATTTTACTGGTTGCTATAGGTAGCTGCTTGTGTCCACTTCAACCAGAGGTCCAATCTTGATCTTACACGAGAAATCTAGGGCTACTCCAGAGAATTTTAGCAAACTAGCAAGGTTAAGGAGCACTTCCAAGTACCATACCATATATCTACCCTTCGTTTTGGTTATAAAACAACAATAGCAACAACAACAATAATAAACTGAAAAATAAATGAAATGATAAGCTAGTTGTAGGGTATCTGAATTCTGAATCATACCGGTGATTTTTTTAATGGTTTCTAAATAATTCACGTCACATTAAGTTGCCATCAGACATCATCACCATTTCGAGTAGCCAAGTAAGCATTCATCGACTTTGTAATTTTTTTCTCAGCATTTTCAATCTCATCTAATTTCAAAATTCACTGTGAACGCTCTATATATTAAGCAATGTAGTCCACAAAACACAGTAATATGTGAAAAACCAAGATACAAACAAATGATACAGAGCTCAAGGAAAAAATGTTAGAGGATACAATTGCTTTCTAACAAAGTATGGCACTGGCAATCCACATCTGCATTATCTGATCTCAGACAACACTAAATGCTGATTGTAATGATGCAGTAAAGTGCGACGCAATTGTCTTAGTATAGCAAATTGTTGAATCTGCATCTTGGCATCTGGAACAAAAAGCAACAAATGAAGTATAAGTCTAAGCAATACTGAACAATTTAAAAAAAAAAGGTTTTGCTGATTAAGAAACTAAAAAATGTTAATATATGTAAGAAGGAATAATGCTTTCACAAAATATGTTAACTAAGAGCAAGTGTGATTTTGTAGTATGAAAAACGCATCCTATCAATTTGTGGCAAGGTTTGAAAAGATGGAGTGCATGACATGACTAAACATGCAGAAAATACAAAATGGCCTGATGACTTCATGCAAACATTTTTTAGTAACCAATTCAAAAGATGCTGTTCTTATCCAACTTAGCTTTAGCCAACCATCACAAAGGCGCAATATGAGGCGAGAAAGACAAGGGAAAGAGAATGGAAGGAAGACATGGATAACTCCGACTAAGCATTCTTCTTAGTGTGACATGATGAGTTGTCAACATGGATGAAAAGTATAAATCAGTTGGAAGGAAAACATCATTGGAGGATAACTATGATCCAGATAAGAGACGAAAGCATCTCCTATAAGTTGGTAATAGATCAAGGAAATTGTAGGCTGGGTCATGGGTTCAAAATCTGTCTACACCAAAACTTGATGCTTGCTCCATATATAGTAAAAAAGGGTCCAGATTAGGAGCAAAACTCAAGTGACTGGACAAAAACTACAAACCACATGTCTCAACCAAATTTGATTGAATCAATTCGGATGTAATGCAAAGCAGAACAAATTTTTTTAAATATGATTTGTATGGATCAGGAGTTATTTTAAAGTCATATCTTTCAGATTACCACCAAATGTTGACTTTTTCTCATTGGTCTTCTCTTTTTCAATTCAATGTCTCCTTTCATTGATGACTAAGGACTTCTTATATAGGTGTAAACAGAAATTTTAGTATGCTGTTTGGCAAAATAACCCTGATTTATCTGCTATAGTCATGGATGAATAACCTGCGTGTGTATTTCAACAGAGGAAATCTTGAAATCCCTTTTTTAGACTGATATCTGGCTGGGTTATTAGCAAGTTAGAATTTGGAGGATTGTGCCAGTAAACTTTTAAGCTTGATGCTTAAATATGAAGTGAATTTTTTTATGGATTTTGGATGTGTACAACCTTTTTTGCTTGCATAAGTTGTCTTTATAGTTAATATATTAAAATATTTTTTCATTTGTTGAGAATTCATTCTATTTACTCCATTAGATGATCATATTTGGTAACTTGATGGCTTAAATGGTTTTTGTAGTTGATTTTAATTTTAGCTTCTTTTAAAGTATATTTGTTGTAGTTCTTTGGGAGTTATTTACATTTCACATGATGCTTAGACCCTTACTGTTTGGTGTTGGAATATGAATGAGCTGGGTTCATTTCGTAATCTTTTTGGGCTGCATGTTGGCCCTGTGTTATTTGGCCACAATTAGACTTGTTACAAGTCATAATTGAATGTGATTATAATTTTGTTATCAAGCTTTTGTTATCTTCTAAGTTTTCATATGTTACTAACCTTCAAGAAGTACAATAATGCCATGTAAAAAGAAACGAACCCATCAATAGTCAATGTTAGATTATACCCTAAGCCTATCTGATCATGTGTTTGTGTATGAATAAAATTTTTATGAATCTTTAGGTTCTCAGAATTAAATTAGAAATAACTCTTCATAGGGAAAAAATTAACATGGAATATAATAGGAATATGCATTCCTTATTTGGTTCGTAAAATGGAATAAATGTTTCGTTTGAATTCTTATATTTGTTTTATAAGAATATTATAAATAATCGAGGAGGAATACTCTTTAGAATGAAAGAACATTCATACATGAAATAATTTGTTCAGCTTCTCAAGCTTGCACAACCCACGTGGCCCAACCAAGCTTGATCTGCCCTTCCTACTCGATTGGCCCCACTTGCTCATCTTGCCTAACCCTTCCTCCTCCCATCCCCACTCATTTGACCTTGTTGACGCATATGCTCCAACCAACCCATTACATTTGACTAGCTCAACCAATCTGCCTTGCACAACCAATGTGATTAGCTTATCTAGCTTGCCTGCCCAGTCCTGCTTATCCGGCTTGGTTTGCACATTCATTATATACAAAGAGAGAACATTGAATAAATTTAAAATATGTATTCTTTGGATAGTATAATAGATGAAGAATAAGTGTTCTTATAATAGAGTAATAAGGAATAGCTAATCCTTAGATTAAAGAATACAATTTCACGGGATTTGACTTATTTAATGAGAATTCATAGGAAGTGGAATAGTATTCTTATGAACCAAATGCCCCATTAACTTTTGGAAAAAATAGTTATGGAAGCAAATCTGTGCATGAAATAAGCGCTAAGGTCATAAGTACATGTCTCCACTTTATCTAGTCATTCTCTCATTCCTTTTCCTGTTTTGACATTTAGTTTTTCTTCCTCCTGATTTTGTTTTGCTGCCTAAGGGTAACTTTAGGTTTTGTTGGATTAAAAGTGGCTATGAAACCATAAGTATTAAAACTTTCCTAGGTATCAATCACTAAAGATACGTTAATAGGATATGATCTAGCCCAACAAGGTGATACTGTCTTTAATATGCCTTTTAGGATATGTTTGTTACTGCTCATTTTTGTTCAGTAGCTACATCTATCTAAGACATCTACATATAATTCACATTTGTTTTTTAGTAAGGTCAATATACTAATATAAAAAATAAAAAATGCATAGCACTAAAAAAAATTTATTAATGAATTTAGAATCTTATATATCTTGTTTCTTATAGGCCCTTATCTCAAGTAAATAAGATATAATCTATGATGTTTCTACGATATTAATGGCACTATCATACCCAATGTTCTCATATGTTTTTCAGGACCATCAAATCAAGAAAATTGAGAATTGGAGGAGGGTTAACTAGGTAAAGGCTAAAAGTGATGAACTCGTTTTTTTCCATTTCTACAAAAACAGCATAAATTAAACCACCCACCCAATGACTTGCTAAATAAAATGACTCGGCCAAGGGTGATGAAATTATTTCTTCTTTACAGAGTCAAGGACTTGCTTCCTTACTCCCTACATTGACTTTGTGATCATGAAATTTAGCCAACAGTTAGTCCCTACATAGGGATGTATTCGACTTCTTGTTTTCTTGAGACAATTGATAGATGATGAAGAAATTTCCTTTTAGTCTTGTTTCTTTATGTCATTCTCTGAGTGAAAATTCCTTGGCCTTATTCTATCTTGTTTCTACTGCATATTTCTTAAGGTTCTCAACTGTTAAACCTAACCCTTAATTTCTAATGTAAGATGGTGCAGTTAAGATCATCGGTCAGTTCAACTTATAAAAATGGGATGAATCATTCAAGGATTCAATAGGAAACTACCTGGATCAGTTCAATTGAGAAAACGGATTGAGCAATACAAGGATTCAATAGGACTAATCACATGCTCAGCATGGAAGAGACATTTGGTCAGATGGGGGGGGGATATTTAGTTTTGAAATGAAGTAATGTTCAGAAACACAATCAAGAAGTATAACAGAACAAACTAGATTTTAACCTTTACAGCATTTAGTGAAGCCAACAATATCTGCAATGCTGGTCAAACAAACTCCAACTACTAGTAGATAATCTGCTTGAAACCTTATAAGTGAAAATATTGCCAGAAAAATCCATGCAGCACCCTACATTACAAAAAAGCGGCTATAGTTAGAGAGTAGATAATGTAACATGAAAATATATGACTTTCTATATAAACATCTGAATCAAAATTCACATGTATTATTACTAGTACATAAAACGAACTAAAAGTTTAGCCAGTAGAAATGAAAAGATAACCATGATGCATCAAAAGATCAACATTCCAAATTGTTAGATGAGCTAGAAAATGAAGTCACAAAGTTGTAAGATGAACAAACACCAAAATAATATATAAGTGAAGGAATATGCCCTCAGTGAACTAAAGATTTAACAAAGGAGAAATTCACAAGCCATTATTTGTTTGGTATCAGGGAAGATTTTCTACATTCTCAAGTGCCTTGAATGAGAGCAAATTATATGTATCTTCAATGTTAGCTTTAAAAAATTGCCTCTGTACTCTCTTCTGTGATCTGCAGCAGGCCCAACTATCGTATGACAGGCAGCTTGCCTTCCTTTCTCCTCATATTCACCATGAATAAGTGCAAAAGCACAGAAATAATACATATCGAATTTAGTTCTAATTTCAGTTTGCAATCAGATAGATTGAAAAGTTTGTATTTGATTGACTTATAGGAGTCATAGAGTTGCAGCTAAACTTAAACTGCAGTTTTAAATGAGAAGGTGACTAAATTTAGAGTTTAATTGAGTGGGTACATCAGTTCCAAATGAATAGCTGTTTCAAGAATATGACACAGGAAGGACGATTTCTTAAAGAAGGAAAATAATTGTACCCTCACCAATCCACCAATTCAACCCTCCCTTGGGGCAGGGTTAAGTTGGCTACTATGTGGTAGATATTGTTACAATGGGCAAAGGTCAAATCTCAACAAATCCAAAAAAAAATGACCTCCCCCACCGTGGCCAACTATGGCTTCTTAATTTACCTCCTCACAGATGGTCATGGAACTGACTTCGTGGGGCTTTTAGGGTGGTGGATTCCACCTTTTGCTGCAATTAGAGTAACTAAAGCATTTCTAGCAGCTATCATTGTTTCTGTCTCAATCCTTCTCTAAAAGCTTCAAGATTACACTGACAGCAAAAACACTATGTTATTGTATGCCTGCTGAAGAGCAAATCAAATATTACAAGATCATCTAAAAATCTGGCTATCGATTTGTATTTTTCACTCGAAATTTTGTAAAACTTAAATGGTTATAGGCAAAAAAAGATAGTTCATCCATCGCACAGAAGTCTTTGGGTTGGTATAATTCTCCACTGCAGACTGCAAGCAAAATACACATCAAGAAATACTGTTATGAACAAAAATATACGTCAAGAATCCAAATCTAGCTCTGGGAGCAGAGTCCAACCAAATGCCACGAGTACCCAGATTTCTGAGTGATGGGAACCAAACAAAAGTTCGTATGAGATTTGAAGCTAGTCCTAGAGAGAACAGTACCAAAGAGAAAATCTGATCGATTCAAGCAGGGAAACGATAACAGAGAAAGAGATGGAAACGCCAACTCAGCTCGGAGATGAGGAATCGCTAGCAAATTTCAAGCGATAAGAGATAGTTGGCGTGATTAGGGTTCTTTTACCTGAATCGGATCCATCTAGAGAGGGGATTGTCGTCGATCCCTTGATTCCTTTCCCGTGTTCTCAATCTCATCAATCGAGACGCACGCGACAAGCTCACCGTGGGGCTTCTACCGTCTACGACCGGAAACATAAATGTCCGCGGAATCAGAAAAAATACCTCAACTTGCCGTTGGACTTGATGCTTAAAAAAATAAAAATTAAGGG
>JBBMKF010332792.1:0-15105 GCA_037834155.1 Curcuma caesia
ATAATTTGTGTTTTTTACGTGATTTAATTAAATGTTTATTGATATTAAATTACCCTAGAAATTTAATTCACGTGTGAGTGGCCAGTAAGGGTTGTTAGTTACGTGGTCGGTACGAAGTATGACATGTGAGTTCCAGAAACACGTGGTCAGCGATTATTTTTCATAAAATTAACTTGTGTAAAAATAATTATTCTTTAAATTTTTATTGAAAATTATTTAAAAATATCTTCGTTGTTTTTTAAAATGGATTTAAAATTATACGCAAATTAGTTTCATTTCTCAAATAGCTCTGTTTGCGATAATTTATTTTTTATATTATGATTTTAATCACTTTAAAGTTCTAATTTAGAATGAAAGTGAACGTTTGGGTATGTAGAAATTTAATTTGTCTATACTTTGAGGTTTTATAAACAAGAGTTGATATGCCTTTGTTCTTCCTTTATACGAATGGCATGATGTTAATTGTTAGATGAAAAATTGCTCGTATTTTTGAATTTATTCGATAGACGAATCATGAGAAAATCATCCACCTCCAAACACCTAGATTATATATATATACATAGAGAGAGAGAAAGTTGTGCAAGGAATTTCAATCTCATATTCCTTGTGTGATTATATTGATTAATTTTGTATTTTAGGTCTTCTTTCTCTTGGTATGTATTGATATTATTATAGCTCCTGAGACATGATTGAGTTGGTTATTATGAGGCAGATTTGTTGAAGTGGACAAAAGTCGAATTTCGATGAAGTCGAAGCAATGCCCTCCCTTTGTAGTAGTCAACTGCAACTTCTTGATTTACCTCCTCATAAATTGTCGTGGAGTCGATCATGTAAGACCACTGAGACAATGGATTCCATCTTTTATTATAAGTTTTCTCAAATTGCTCATCCATTACTAACCTATTAATTCTAGAAGTAATGAACATGAATTGACCACGTAGAGGTCCTTGTCCACATCTAATTATGGCCAACTTGGAGAATCAATCTTGTGAAGAGCTCCGAGTGCTCAAAGGGAATAATTCAAAGAGTTCAGAAAGACTCATATCTAGAGGTCGGCCCCTTAGGATTTAAGAACAAATGTGAATCGATATTGTGAAGAGCTCAAAGTGCTCGAAGGGGATAGTTCAAAGAGTTCAAGAAGACTCATATCTAAAGGTCGGCCCCTTAGGATTTAAGAACAAATGTGATATGCCGATGTGATGTGGGACCGCATAGGTATATCCTATTGACCTATGGTAAGGTCATTCCTAAGGTATGAATATCCAAGAGCTCAAATCGATGTCCAATTTCAATTTCATTTTTTCAAACTCTTTGATAAGCTTTTTCTTTCCCATATGCTTCATTTACGACTCTTTTAATAATAATAGTAATAAATAATAAATAAATAAATAATCTATAAATTTTGTATATATTGTCATGAACCGAACCGGACGTTCGAATGCGGACCCGCCGGTTCCCACGCCGTCGGTCATTTTGACAAACACAACGAACGAAAACAATACGCGTCGGAGCTTCCGGTCGACGTCTTGTCGTCGTCCCACTTCAAACGTTTGACCTGCAACGTCCTCGTGCGGTTACTTTCGCCCCTTCTTTCCGTTTGCAACCTGCCACCGCCTATAGCCGGTCACATCTCGCCCTTTCCCAATTCCAAGTTCTCGCTGGCTTATAACGCTGGGCGTACTGAGCATCTTCAAACTATCGAGTTTTGTAGCAGAAAGCAAAGTCAATACCAAGCTCCCTCGCCCTCGGCTGCCTCGGATCCTCCTCGCCTTTTGCTTCATCGCTTCCTACTTTCCTCTTTTGGAGCTTTCGGCGTCGGCGCTTCCGACATCCCGGCTGCCTTCCTCCTCAAGCTTCCTTGCCTGCGCTGCTTCGCCGGAAGCCTGCCTTCTCCGGCCAAGATCCCCTGGAGGGTGAGCAGGGAGCAAGCGGGTGTCGGGTTTCTCAACGGTGTCCCCCCAAATTGGGTTTTTGGGCATGAAAAGACCCTCCTTTGCCCCCGCGAGCTCGATTTCAATGTCGCCGGAATGCTGTTTCTTGACGCTGCTATTCCTGGTGCTAGCTCGGCTGGTGTTCTCGCAGAACCAGACTTGCGAGTCCAGGGACCTCGACGCGCTGCTGGGATTTGAGGGTCCCGATCTGGTTAGGTTGGGATGGGGCTTCAATGGCTCGTCCGCCGATTGCTGCGACTGGGCTGGAGTGCGCTGCGGTAACTCGAGCATCGCCGGGCGGCGGGTCGTGGAATTGGATCTCAGCAACCGGGGGCTGAGAGGTGGCTTACCTGATTCCTTGGCCAGGTTGGGCCGACTCACAAAGCTCGACCTTTCCTCAAACTACCTTCGCGGATTGGTTCCTCCGGAGCTGTTCCGGCTACCTCTACTGGAGTTTCTCAATCTCAGCTCCAACCAGCTCAACGGATCGGTTCCCTCGAATTTAAGCCTTCCGGCGATCAAAATCTTCAACATTTCTTACAATTCCTTCACAGGCAGACACCCACTCCTCGCTGGCTCCGGAGAACTCACCTCCATGGACCTCACGGGCAACGAATTCTACGGCCCCATTGACCCAGCTATTTGTAGTTCCTCCGCCAACATACAAGTTCTCCGCTTCTCCATGAACCACTTCTCCGGCGGCGTCCCTAGAGGTCTCGCCAACTGCAGCTTCCTCACTGAGCTCTCCCTGGGTACTAATGACCTCACCGGAGAGCTGCCAGATGAGTTGTTCACCATGGCAGCCCTGACACAGTTGTTTCTTCAGGGGAACCAGTTCTCCGGCAATTTGAGCACAAAGATCAGTAATCTCTCAAACCTTGTTGGTATTGATCTTTCATTTAACAATTTTACAGGGTTTATCCCAGATATCTTTGGTAGCCTTGCAACACTAGAATCTTTTACTGCTCAATCCAATGAATTTATTGGCATGTTGCCCCCTTCCTTGTCAAACTCATCCTCTCTTAGAGTGCTCAATCTCAATCGAAACTTTCTTCAAGGCAAGATTTACTTCAACTGCACTGCCATGACTAGCTTAAGGCTCATTGATCTTGGAAGCAATTCTTTCTTTGGCCCCATTCCTGATATACTCCCCCAGTGTGTGGAGCTTAAAACCATCAATCTTGCTAAAAACGATCTTTCAGGAGAGATACCCTCCAGCTTCAGTAACTTCACTTCGCTTTCTGGTCTGTCTCTAAGCCATAACAATTTCTTTAACATAGCTTCAGCTTTGCAAGTCCTTCAGTATTGCCCCAACCTTGTTAGTTTAGTCTTGACACATAACTTTCGCGGAGGCGAAACTATGCCAATCAATGGAATCAAAGGTTTTGAGAAGATGGAATTACTTGTGATTGCAAACTGTGCTCTTAGAGGTTATATTCCTTCATGGTTGGCAGAATTGTCTGAATTAAGGGTTTTGGACATTTCATGGAACCACTTGTCTGGTACAATTCCTGCATGGATTGGGAAGCTCGACAATCTCTTTTACTTGGATCTGTCAAACAATTCACTCTACGGAGAGCTCCCGAATAGCTTGGCACAAATGAAGGGGCTTATGGCTGGAAGTAAGTCACTCCAAGTTGCCTCAATGGAGCTCCCATTTTATATCAAGAGGAATTCAAGTACAAAGGCTTTGCAGTATAATCAGGTCAGTAACTTCCCCTCTTCACTGATTCTGAGTTACAATATGCTTTCTGGACAAATTTTGTCAGGATTCGGGAACCTTGTAGAGCTGCACGTGTTGGACTTGAGTTGGAATAATCTTTCAGGAAAAATACCTGAACAACTTTCAGAAATGACAAGCTTAGAATGCTTGGACTTGTCACATAATGATCTCACAGGAAGCATACCAAATTCTCTGTCTAATCTTAATTTCTTGTCAAAATTTGATGTATCACACAACAATTTAGTTGGATCAGTCCCAATCGGAGGCCAATTTTCTACCTTCTCAAGTGCTGATTTTGAAGGCAATCCTGGTCTCTGTGGTTTTCACTTGTTACCTTGTGAGTCCAAAGATTTTCAACCATCAAAGGGCAGAGGGCATTGGAAAGCTGTCATTATAGGCATCGCAATTGGAATTGGAACCGGGACAACTTTGCTTTTAGCTGTTGTTTATTGTATCATGGTTCGAGGTTATCCAGGGAGATACAAAGACAATGCGAAGGTAGTGATGCACACAGATGAAAGCTCAGATGCAACTGATTGTAGTTTAGTTATCATGTTTCACAAGGATAACAAGGAGCTGAGCTTTGATGACATACTGGAGGCTACCAACAATTTTGATCAGGGTCATATTATAGGTTGTGGAGGATTCGGGCTCGTCTACAAAGCCACTTTGCCTGACGGACAGAAGGTAGCTATCAAGCTGCTTTCTGGTGACTTTTTTCAGATGGAGAGGGAGTTTCAAGCTGAAGTGGAAACTCTTTCAAGAGTCCAGCATCAGAATCTTGTTTCGCTGCAAGGATATTGCAAATATGGGAATGACAGATTGTTGATCTACTCATACATGGAGAATGGCAGTTTGGATTACTGGCTCCATGAGAAAAATGAAGGAAGCACAATGCTAAATTGGGAAATACGGCTGCAGATTGCACGGGGAGCAGCAAGGGGATTGGCCTACCTTCATCAGTCCTGTGATCCCCACATCCTTCACCGTGATATCAAGTCAAGCAATATCCTTGTTGATGAAAGTTTTGAAGCACATTTGGCAGATTTTGGCCTTGCGAGGCTTATTTTACCTCACGAGACCCATGTGACGACTGATCTTGTTGGAACTTTGGGATACATTCCTCCCGAGTATGCACAATCTCCAGTTGCTACTTTTAAGGGTGATGTGTATAGCTTTGGTGTTGTACTCCTCGAATTACTCACTGGTCGGAGGCCTGTAGATATGTGCAGACCAAGAGACAGTAGAGATGTCGTATCTTGGGTGCTTCGGATGAGGAAGGAGAAAAGGGAGGCTGAAGTTTTTGATCCATGTATATACAGCAAGGATGCCAACAGACAGATGTTGAGGATGCTTGAAATTGCATGCCTTTGCATAAGTGAA
The DNA here is from genome assembly GCA_037834155.1 of Curcuma caesia. Lineage (NCBI taxonomy): Eukaryota > Viridiplantae > Streptophyta > Magnoliopsida > Zingiberales > Zingiberaceae > Curcuma > Curcuma caesia. Next base: position 5,038 of record JBBMKF010332792.1, read on the forward strand.
TTTCCTACACTTAGACCATCAACTCACCAATTATTGGCATGGCTTGAGGATATCGGTCTCAACGACTAGCCGATAAATCGATCAACTTCACGAGCATCGCATAGCAGCCTCCTGAACTTGTGGGTAAGGCCAACTGCTGTAAGTGGCTCGCAAGCTAATCCTCACAATAAGAACAGTCACATTCTGCATAATTCATACAAATCCTCAATGCTCAGTTTCTTTTCTATAACCTCTTGTTGTTTTCTTTATCCATTTGCATTAATGGCATATGTAAAGATTAGGTTACAATATCTCGTAATAAAACTTATTTTAACTTTTTTACTTTTCTCATCTGATAAACTATCCAATTCCTACTGATTCTCTTCTGATAATCTTAAAATGCTTGTCAGAGATTAAGTCTAAATAAACTCATTAACTTTTCTGGTATCACTATTTGTAAGAACTTGATTACAACCAGGCTTGCTTTCCATTGGTTTTTGTTGAATTCATCAACAAACAATCTAGTTAGAGATTTACCAATGATGATTCTTGACTTTTTTCTGAGTCTGAAGTATGAACATATGCGTACATATATATATAATGCAGGCCTAACTGTGCTTAGTTGTTTATGGAATCCAACTGAGTTCTTGGAATTTTCCTCATCATGTTCTGCCGCATTGAACACCAGTAAAAAAAAAGTTTTTGATCGCTAAGTTTCATGGTTTTAAGAACACAAGTGGTACAAGGAACTCATGGTTTTTTCACATTCTGGGCTTCTGTTCTGTTATTGTTCTTCAATCACAGTAATCAAAGTTCTGAATAAATATATAGTTTGATGATTTGCCTCGATCTATTGCTGCAATCTGATCCTGCTACAAATATATATGTTTTATTTGCAGAGTTGTTGAAAGTTGACCAAGAAAACGTGTGCCATGCATTGGATTCAGAGAAGCCTGATGCCTTTTTGACCTTTAATCACGGTGTCTTCGCATGAAAAATAGATGCGAAGTAGTTTTTTTTTCTTCTTTTCATTGAAGTCTGAAAAGCTAAACTTCTCCTAATAGTGAAAAATAACTAATTAAATGATGTGTCCAAAATTTATCATCTTGTTATATGGCACCAGGGTTGTCCGATAAGACTCCTCCGATGCTTAAGTCACCGACTGTATTGGAGCAAGAAGCATCACACATGCTTAGGCTTGTTAGTGTGGTTGGGGATCATTTTTTATACACCGATGTATCTATACTATACAAATCTTGATATTCCAATTTTAAAGTATTTTTATTAATTTTTTCACACAAGTTTTTAGTTTAATCATGCATCTAAGATTTAAGTCCCACGGCAATCTTAGAACGCTAGTCATTTGAAAGGAACTATAAAAAAAACTTTAACTTGTATATCATTTTAAATTTAAATATATAATAATTTTGATCAAAATTTTTATATGAATTTAAATAACTTAACGTTTAAATTTGACTTGTTCTCAAATCGTATGTGTACTTGCCTAAACCCCTTCTTTGGTATTTACCGACTATTTTCTTAAGTTTTATAATAAAATAGTAGTTCTTGGACATAGTTGAATTGATTACGACATAGTAGAATGGTTGAAATGGACAGAAATTGAGTAAAGTCAAAGTAATATTCTTTTTTATCATGATCAATTATAATTTTTTAATTTATTTTTTTTTATATATGATCGGAGAATCAATCGTGTAAGGCTGCTAGAGCGATGAATTTTATTTTTATTAAAATAATAAATGAGAAATTGTACTATAAATAGATAATAGAAAGGGTGGACGACGAAACAAATCGAGGGCTTCTGCTTCACGGAGCGAGAGCAGCGGAAGCCTTCGCCAACGGCCTCGCAAAATCGCCGAAATGAATTCCTCTGGCTAAGGATTTCTCTCCCCGGCTTGAATCTGGAGGTCCATCTCAATCGATTTCCCCCCTAATTTGTCTTCTCGGATATCGCGTTTCGACTCCCCGATCCGTGGGTCAGTAGCTCCCTTTTTCTCGGTTTCTGTGCCCTGAGCTGGGGTTTTACCTGTCTCCGCCGGCACGCTCTGATCTGCGGCGAGGAGGTTGGGATACGTCGATGCCCCTTCTCCTGTGAAGGAGTTGGAATATGGAAGGTGGTGTTAGGCGTGAACCGATCCAGCCTGCGACGGCCGAGGAAGAGGCGTTGAAGAGGAACACCGACTGCGTCTACTTTTTGGCTTCCCCATTGACCTGCAAGAAGGTGTTTTGCCCCCTGGTTTACGCCTGTTATTTCTAAGTCACTAAGATGCTAGTTTGAATTGTGCTTTTTTTTTGTTGCTTTAGGTTCACATGCATTTGGTTCTTTGTATTTTATTTATATTTTGTGGTTCAAATCCGGTAAGCACTCCTTGTGCTAATCATAAAATTTGTTTCAGGGAAGATTGTCCGGCCTAGTTTGTTGTGCATGCAGCATGCCCTTGTAGGAAGTTCAAGTAATAAACAGTCATTATGCCATATTCTTTCCATAGTTTGAGCTTGTGATAAGTTGTTTTTGTTTGCATTACCGGCAGAACTTACTTCTTAGTAACTGTTCAAATTCATGTATCCAAAAGACTGCTTAATTTCTTGTTTTTTTAGGTTTAGCAGTATAAGGATCTACATAATAGGGTTCATGCAGGCTTTCCTTCCAATGGTTCAAGTTGTGTTGGTATTATCCTGTAATAGCACATCAATAGATCTATTGTTGGATCTCCAGCTTGACGAAGGGTTGTGTTTGGGCATAATGTGATACTTAGAAACTGTCCTCCATATTTCCATGTCCAGATAAAAGTTCCCTATGGCTTTAGTATCACTTTGCAATAAATATCTTTACTTTAAATAAGTTCAACATATAGCAAGTAATTTGTTTAAGAGCCTAAAATGGTTAAATAGAGAGAGATCTATGCAATTGTTTACAACAAAAACTTAAACTTCCTTGCACAGAAAACTATTTTGAATACCACTATTGTATATTTCAAAATTAATCATTTGTCACTCTTGTAGAGCTAAACTTTGTATAATGGAGCATATGATGTATTAAGTTGCAATGGTTGAACAATATTGCTTCAGTTTACTATTATTTCTTTTCCAAATTGTAAATTACGTTCTCTGCAGTCTTGCATGATGTCTTTAGGATTTTCGTTGTGTAATAAGAGTATTTGAATAGTTAATCTGCTGGAAAGCTCTTGTAAGGCAATCAAAACCAAAGCTTTTCTACTTAAATACAACAAGAAGAATTGATGAGTCTGACTATTTGGGTCTTTTTTATGAATTTTTTAGGATTTATCTCTAGAAGATTTTATTGCTACTATTTTTTAGATCTTTAAATCACTCAATTCAATTAAATAAAGTTTTCGTAGATCTATCTGCCCCTCACACTTCTAACTTTGGTTGATTCGATCTGTTTAATTGTAGAATCTATTGATTGTCTTTAAGGCAGTGTTACTTGGATGAAGGGGAGCAAAACAGAGGGAGAGGGAGAGGGAGAGGGAGAAGGAGAAGGAAAGGAAGAGAGTCTGCTATTTACTTGGATGGAGGGATGAAGAGAAGGGAACCAAGGAGGCATCCTCCTTTCCTTCAAAATTGATCTGCCATCATTGGAAGGAGAGGAAGAGAAAAACAGTAAAAGACCACTATCCCTTTCTTCATCATGAATCACCTACCATCATTGATCAACTTGTCAGATCTGGGCACCAGATCACTGTTGGCCATCATGGGATCAGGCCACTAGATTCAGTCCTTGGTTGTCACAGGATTATGGCCAAACCACTTCAACTGTTGATTCGGCTGTAGAACTGGTGGTTGCTGGACCATGGCTGTACAATTGCTGGATTTGACCACCATAGCAGCCTCTCCAAGTTAGGTAGAAAAGAGGTTGAACAAGAAAAGTAGAAGTAGAATTTTACATTTCTTTCCTTCCCTGCCTTTCATCAAAGTTGGCAACTCTTGATCACTCCTCTACCCCTCTCCCTCTTCTCCTCTCTCTCCTTTTCCCCCAATCTTCCTCCCTTCTCCAAGTAGACATTTGTACCACAATATCTGTTCTCTAATTTATGATTTATCAAAGCTACATTTAATTGTGGTCTTTTGTATCACAGCCTTATAAAATTTTTCTTTGGTCTATGAGACACACAACCTTTGCATAAAAAGACTAAGGTTTCTCTTGATTTTAGCCCTCTATTCTTTATCCTATTAATATTATCTTCATCAATATCTTGTTTTTAGTAATAGATTTGAGACATTTAAAGCTCTTATTTATAGTGATTTTTTTGCCCACTATCTTAATTATTGTTTCACTCTTCTTATTGTTGAAGCAATATCTCAAATATTCAATTCTAGTTCTACAATCTGTATTAGCTCTACTTAAAAATGTTTAGTTCTTAAAATTTCTCTCCACAATTCAAGCTTATATTAGGTTAAGGCTTGTCATTTTGCCATTTTGGTGGTTTTAGAAGCTGGTGACTTTTGTTACATTCTGTCTAACATGAGTGGAGACGATGTTTTGGTTCTTTATGTAACCTGTTTATACTCCTTTCTTCAGTGTAGTAGATGTCATTCTTTTTGCTACCATAGTAGATTTCAGAATACTCAGGCATTTAATTTGCCCAAAAAAAAAAGGGTTTAACCATCAACATTATGGTATTGTAAAGTAACTTTGAGTGAGTTAGCTATATTACTGGACAGTTTCCTTCCTTTGTCCTTTTTTTTTTCAATGCACAGATGAGCTTACAATATTGACGGATGAAAGTATATGATATGAAATCTGCCCATTGATGAATGATGAACCAAATGGTGTTATATTTAGTATTTACGTCCATCTTTGATAGGAGTGGCAATTTGATAGGTGTTATATTTACGTTCATCTATGATATTTACATCCGTCTTTCATACAATGGCCATGTCTAGTTGAACCATGGCCTTTTATTCTCAACCTGAGCCCAACCCGTTTAATAAATGGGTTAAAATTCATGACCTATACAGGACTTGATTATAAACGGATTGACCTAATTATGATCTATTTAATCAAACAGATTAGATGGGTATAATTAAGTAGTCATAAATGGGTTGTCAACCCATTTAACAAAATTTCAAATACAAACAACATACTACCTATTTTTAATTATACAAAAACTTAAATATATAATCATATAAATTATGCATTTATAATTTATTTATTAGATTATATATTTATAACTCATATAGATCACTGCTAAATAACTAATTAAATATCTATATATTTATAAACTATGATTCATTTATGACTTGACATGAGCTGGTTATTTTGGGTCATAAATGAGTCGACCTGTTTACCACCCAAATTTTATTTACCTCAAACCCAAAGCAGCAAAATTACAGGCTAGGCTAGGTTGTGTCATGTAAACAGGTAATGCAAACTTTTGCCATCCCTAATCTTGGAGCTCTGTTGACTAGTGTTTAAACACCATAAGAAGAGGATTCCACCTTAATGCCTTAATAATCATTTGAAGATAATTCAAATGACCAGAATTATAAATGCCTGTTCTGATTGTTACACCTCTATGGCACGTGCAGTTCATTTCACAGTAGTTGCTCTGATGGCACCATGTTGTTGTTGAATTAATTGAAGCATTGGACTATTTGTGGTAGGATGGTGTTAATACAGTAATCTAGTTCTTTCTTCTGTTTAAACACCTGTAGTTAAGCCCTTCTAATGTGTATTTGCAGTAAGTTCTATGTTCAATCATAAACCCTCTGCTCAAGGTAGGTTAACAAAATCTTAGATGAGATTGGCACAGTTGATATGGTTATCAAATTTGGCATTTTGTACAGTTTGCATGCATGCATGCATTCTGCTACTTTCACTTCATTCTGGTGTTGAGTTTATTCTGATATTGATTTTAAAATTCATTTACTTGAATATTTTTTCTTGAGCTCTTTGATAATGATGTTTATCATATATCAAAACATACAGCTCTCTTCTAAGCTATACTCTACTGATGCATATGTGTGCTCATAGATTAATATTACTTTGCTTGTAGCATTATTATGTATCTTGGAAATTGTATTTTGTGTTAGAATCTAACAGTTATTTCTTCATTCAGGGGAGTGAATGTGATTATCGCCACAGTGAGGGTGCCAGAGTTAACCCTAGGGACTGTTGGTATTGGCTCAATGGGAACTGCCTCAATCCAAAATGTTCATTCCGCCATCCAGTATGTCATTTCTACCTTTCCATGCTTATTTACTGTGCATGGATTCTCCAAACATGATTCACATGGTATCCTGCATCTTTTAGTTAGGAACAATTAATTGCATGCTTGTTTTTGTCAGCTTAAATTTTGCTCGCATTCATATGATGTTCATCTCCAAAAATTTTTGCAGAGAATTTTCTGTATTGCAATTTTCAGGTGGTCATCTTAACTGAATCAGTTTTTAGTTTATGTTAGCTGTTGTCATCAGGGAGTGAAGTGCTTGAAGCAACAGGATTCTCATTGAGTGTCAGATCAAGAAATTTTCTATTTTATAACTCTTGACTTTCAATAATCCATATTTATGCAATTGCAACAGTTGTCTGGTTCAAATTTCAAAGCTGTATTTGTTTCCTTAATTGAACGCTAATCATGTTTGAATAGTTTACAATTAGATGAAATGACCATCCAATGATTGCCTGTTTTTTAATGCAACGTATCAATTAAGTAGTTTATATACGTGAAGCTAATTGATGCTGTTTGTTATACAGCCTCTTGATTCTTTGTTTGCAACGGCAATACCTAACTCTGAACCACCTCCACTGTCAAATCAGACTTCAGCATCAACATTAACACCAGCAGCCCGAGCTCCTAATAATGGAACTAGACAAAGTGTTCCTTGCTACTATTTCCAGTGGGGCCAGTGTTTGAAGGGTGAAAGGTGTCCATTCGTGCATGGACCTCAGGCATCTGTCAACTTTCTTCCCCAGCCGGCTACAAAGGTTTCTTCACTTTCTGCTGCACCACGAAAATCAAATGAACAAGATACACAAAAGAAAGTTTCTATGCAACATAATACAGAAGCAGCCAATCATGATAGACACAAGATGGGTACCAGTAGGCACGGTGAAGTATCATATGCAACAGTAAATCATGAAACTAAAGTTGACAATGCTCCCAAGCACGAACCATCTGAAAATAAAATATTGCCACCTCATTCAATGGATGGTGACCATCCTGGATTGCCACAGAATGGTGTATCTGTTAACAGTGGTTATTTTGAACGCCAACCATGGGGTCGTCAGGTGCAACCTACTGAAGAGGAACCAGATAATGGTAGGGATGGTGATGAGTTCTTCCGGGAGCATTCCCCTGGTTTTGATGTACTTGTAGAAGATGATATTGAAGACCCTGATTACTACCATAATGAAGATAATTTCAGAAGAATGCCTGTTCATGGTGGACAAAAGATGGAAGCTGAAGATGAATATGATTATCACCCCAGTGATTATGAGGCTATGACAAAGATTGAAAGGGATCTACACACTGGCATTGGCAAATATGAAAACTATGAACTGCCACATAGCAGATATGGCTGGGAATCAAAGACTGCTGGCAGAACTTTGGACAGAGCATCATCACTTGAAAGAAGAGTAATCATTAGAGAGACAAAATCTGATGCAATGAATGGGTCAGATTTGCGCTACCAGATAAACAAACGAAGAAGGTTCAATGGTACACGATCTAGTAGTAATCATGGTCATAACGAGCACTACCAAAGAGATGAGCAACATGCTGAGGAGAGACATCATCTTCGCCATTCACATGATGATTCAAAATTTTCTCCTGAGAAGTGCATCATCAGTCGTCTTCAAGGCAGGATTGCATTTCCTGCGAGGTCTGTTATTGATGCAGCAAGCAATATGCTCCCAGAGAAAGAGAGGGGGCGGGGTCCCAGAAGCAGATGGTCACCAATGAAGCGAATAAACTACCAGTCAAGGCATTCAGAAAGAGTAAGATATCAACCAAGTGAGATATTTAGTAATGATGAGAGGTTTCATAGAAACAAAACAACCTTAGAAGATGACACAGATTCTCTGGATTTTGTGAGCCCAAAGTCTCTTGCAGAGCTAAAAGGTGCAAGGAAACATGAGAATATCGAGGAAATCAAAGGTACTGGTTCTAATAGATTGGTAGGGGTTCAGAATCCAGAAAATCATGTATCTTTTGAGGGTCCGCTGCCACTGAGTGCCATCCTGAAGAGGAAAAGGGAATTAGCATATGCAAAGAATGAAGTTTCTACTGCTCAACATGAAAACAGTCAAAATGGAAACTCATCTATCCATGAATCAGTTCCTCAATTAGAAACCAGAACGGAAGGGAAGACACTCATTAGCCATGAGGAGGGAGTGATTCCTGCTGAAAATGAGCTAGTCTATGACAGTCATTCTCCAACTAAAGCTAATGCCTTGGGAACTGAAGATGGTTTGTGTTTGGAGAATGTAGAAGAGGAAGAGCTGGAAAATTCTGACAAGCAAGATGGGGATTTCAATTATGAATCAGGCAAGGACAAAGAGGATGATGAAGACGACACATCCGACTCAAACAAAGATGATCTAGATGACGATGATGACTTTGCTAGGAAGGTCACTGCAATGCTATCTTGAGTGACAATGGAGATAGGTTTACTTAGTTTTCCTGTTTACTGAGAGGCCATAGTCAATCTTTGTCTTCGACATAAAACAATAGCGCTCTAAACCTTGTAAGTTTACATTGCCAGGCTTGACCGAAAAGAGGCCTCCTATGGAAGAAAAGGATTTAATTTTGTCAAAATTGAAGTCCATGTCTCAATTACCTGAACCATTTGAGATTTTATGATCCACCCAAAGTAGTTCTAGTAATGAATAACCCACATGGGTTTGTTTTAGCTTCTTGTTTGCATTTAATAATATGCATGTAATGCTCTTGGTAGATCAAATTAAGGGACAATTTAGCTCACATAATTTATCTCAGTTATTGATTATCTATTACCCATGATATTCTTAGTAATTATTGCCATAGAAATCTATCTATTTTAGAGCAGTAGAAGTAAAATTTACGTGTCCTTGAAATGTTTTACCTAAAAGTAATAGGACCTAATATTCTATCTTCAGGATTGTATAGAAAGCTATAGCACCATTTTTGAGAATGCCTTCACTTTGGATTTCAAACATTCACAAGGTGTTCCTCATGCAACAGAGTAAAAGATTTCAGTTTAAGCATCACATACTATTCAATGTTCCTCCATTGTAAATTTTGGTTCTTGGATAAACAAATCCAAGCAAGATAGTTTTGTTAGTGGTTCATCTGATCACATTGAATTCCAAGAGATCATAGGATAAAGATAAAAATATAAAGCTAAGACAAGAAAACATGTTAAAAGTTTATACTCATCTTTAAACGTATTTAGTTGGTAGATTTTGGATGATTTATTGCTTTTTTCAGTAGTGGCTATTAGTTTGATTGGAGCTTATATAAAAATGAAAGTTGATTTATTATTTCATTGATTATACACTTTGTTAAATATACGCGTTGGTCTATGATGCTCATCTTTGTAGTCGCATGCACTTTTTTGATGCCCTTAATTGCTTATAGCTATATTGTTATATTACTTTGCTATCGGTGGTAATATATAGGATAGTACAAAATCATTTATACTATTGATACAAATACAATGAAACTCGGCAATTAAAAAAATGCCTTTGAGTATTTTCACACGTTATTTGATTATCAATCATTCACTCCAACATCTTCGTATGATCGGATTTATGACTATATGTGAGGAAGTAAATTAAAAAGTTATAATTAGTCACTATGAAGAAGATATTATTTGATTTCATCGAGATTTATTCCTTACTTATTATAATAAATCTATTCCGTAATAATTAACTCAATCATACTTCAAAGATAAATTATTTACTTTATAAATATAAATAAATTATAATCGTTCATCTTTTATATAAAATACATCCTTTATTAGTAAAAAGTATATATATAAATATAAAAGAGAAAATTACAAAATGATGAAACTACTGAGAGATAACAAGAATGATTATTCAATACTAAAAGAATATAAAATATCTTT
>JBBMKF010332900.1:0-15105 GCA_037834155.1 Curcuma caesia
CGGAAGGGACTAGGTCAACGGAAGCGACGAGTGGATTCAACGACCCAAGGGGAGAAAGCGAGGTATTCACGCATTGTTTATAGCCTTCGCGCCTCGATTAAGACACTTCATAATTAGATTCTTTTTTGAGGGATGTATTTAAAATTTAAAAAAATCCTTAATAAAACAAATTAAGGTGCCGCCTCTAATTATCATCGACAAAATCTATATTTTTTAAAAAAACTGAATTTTTAAAATAATCTGATTCGAACTTTTAAATTTCATCGATTCAATTAATTAATTTAATTTAATCAAATATTTAAGTAGCGAAAGCTATTGAAGCTAAACTGTAGCGTAGCGGGAGTTGCTAATAGGGGCCATCGGAATATAGTTGAGTTGGTTACGACGTAGTAGACTTGTAGAAGAGGATAAGGGTTCGAATTCTGACAAAGCTATGCAATACCCTCCTGCGTCGTGATCCAGTTTCTTGATTTACCTCCTCACAAATGATCGTGGGGACGACCGTGTGAGGTCGCTAAGGTGGCGGATTCCATTTTTTACAGAAGGGAGTTGCTAATAGGGGCTTCGATTAAATTAATGAGCCGAGCTTGAGCTTGATTTCGAGCTCGAAAATATTATCGAGTCAAACTCAAGCTTAACAGTATTTGGTTTGTGAGCTCGCGAACATATTTATTTAAAGGCTAACGAACGTGTTCGCGAATATATTCGTTTAAAGGCTCACGAACGTGTTTGTTAAGAGACTCACAAATATATATATATATATTACATGAATTATAAATATTATATATTAATAAGTCAAGCTCGAACTAAACTTGTTTAACTTTTAAACGAACTATTTTTGAACCGAACTTGAACTAAACTCGTTTAACTTTAAATGAGTCTTTTTCAAATCGAGCTCGAGCCGTTCGCGAACTATTTAATTTCATTATGAACCGAGCTCGAGTTTAAAAATTAAAGCTCGAATCGAACTCGAGCTTAGGAAAAACGAATCGAACTCGAGCTCAAATTTTTTACTGTTCGACTCGGCTTGGTTCGATTACACCCTTAGTTGCTAAAGAGATAATTTAATTTAATTTAATCTAATCGACGATGGAGAAAATTCATTGAGACGGAAATGAATGAGGAGGGTTGAGAGATTAGATTTTTTTAATAAAAATATAAAATGCATCTTTTATTTGGATGAACCAGTGAAAAGGAGGAGTAGAAAGAGATACGGTATTTCATCAATTCGCGATTTGGATAATACGTAAAATTAAGTACGCGGTTATGTAAAATACAGTAGAAAAAGAGGAAAAAAATATAATTGAGAAAAAAAGAAAATTATATTAATTAGTAGCCTTGGGATTAATTAGAAGCAAATGCAAGTTTATGACAGATTAAGATTGTTTTTAAAAACCTAGAAAATTCATGATATTTCTATTAATTCGCCGTATAAATTTGTCCGAAAACTCGATTCCAAGCGACAAGGCGATGCTTTATTTCTCTCGGCGTCTTCCGATTCCGATCTCGTCATCCCCCGTCGTCGTCTACTCAGGCTTCCGCCGTTGTCGGGCTCCTTCTTCGCCTCCGCCTCCGCAACCAGCTCAATGATCCTCCTCCAATCGCCTTCCCGGTTCCTCCTTCAAATCCTCCAAGATCGCCTTCTCAGGTACGCAGATCTCCTCCTGCTGTTAGGGTTTTTCCGAATCCTACCTTGACTCCATTTGATGCTTGTTTGTGGCCAGCCCGGAAAAGGGAATTGACCTAGATTGCCATTCCGTGGAGTTTGATGACGTTCGATACCACATCCAGGTGAGTGAAAGCTCTGATCTTTAGCCCTCACCTCTTTAGGAGGCGGCGTGGTTCTGATGATGATGGTGGCTTGGATCGCAGTTCTCGACGAGGAATCCACAAGTGATGGTGCTCTCCGTCTCCCTCCCTATACCGCCACCGGAGGCCATTTTCTTCGACGGACTTCCGTTCGGCGCCATCGACGCCATAAAGACGGCATACGGGTCGGTGGTGCAGATTCTTGATCCCCCCAAAGATGGGTATAATCTGACTATGAAGCTCAACCTCTCAAAGCTCCCGTCAGTTGAAGGTTCAACGCGTTTCCTTTCCAAGGTCATTATGAGTTGCTGCGTATGATTGAATATATATGTGTAGAAGCACGATCAATCCTTTCACTTCTGTATATATATATTGATGATATAATTATGAGATTCCAGACTGGCCATATAGCTCTTTGAATCATGGTGTTCCGAGATGTTGTTACTATGGTTGAGGTTGCGTTGGAGCGTTTATCCTTTTCCTTTGGAAGGCGGGTATCAGCATAGCACTATTCTCATTTTCATTTGCGTGATTATCCTCAAGCCTATTAGTCATCTGACTGATAAGGGGTAGAAGAAAAGGAACTATATTCGTATATGATTTTTAAAGAGAACACTTATACTTCCATCAGAGACTGTCTTCCTATATTACTTGTTAATGCTTCCACTGAAACTTCACATACATATGCATTCTGGACAATAACATAATGTGCTATTTCCTCATAAAAAGTTCCTCAACTGAAAAAGTGATGCAATAAAAAATTCCTCATGACTACCACCTAGACTCATGATTCCTGATCAATTGCCATCATTTATATGCAGTAACATAATCCATAAAGATCAATATACTACCTTTTTTGGTATGATTTATTAGTTGAATATACAGAACTTTGTCAAGATTTGCTTTTGTGTTGTACATATTGCTATTTGAGTGAATCTATGTTTAATTCTGATACGAATTTTCCCCTCAAAACTGATCCATGAGTTTTAATCTTTCAGTTATCTAAGTTATTTATCTTTGTTGGCTTGGTGCTTGTGATGTTACAGAGCAAAGGCAAGCTCTCCTAGTAAAAATTGCATCAGTAAGAGAAGTTGTATTAGGCGCTCCGTTGAGATTTGTTTTGAAGAATCTTTCAGCAAAGACTGTTGCACCAGAAATGGATCAACTTATTGCTCTTGTACACAGACCCAATGAATCTTTTTTCCTAGTTCCTCAGGTAAACTACCTTCACATGCAAAGCAATGTTGCTGAAGAACTTGTTGTAGCTGCACTCATGGCATTTTTTGATGTTGATTATTTATTTTTTATAATACCCCTTGAAAATAATTGGATTCTGAAGCGGAAATTGGTTATTATGCTTTTCTCTATGATGTCATATGGTTGTTATTAGCAGCGTTTCAAAATTATTCCAGACAGTTTCAAGCAGATGCCACCTATACCCAGATAGTTACTTGGTGACCATGAATGGATATGAGTAGGATAAAAAACAAACTCACACACCTGAAGTTCTGAGTATTGGCACAGTAATTTTGAAGTAAAAGTTAGCTATCCATTAGAAAAAAAAAACAGAGGATACCATCTGCACAGGTCATGTTGGTGAAATAATGGTTTGATCAGGGATTGAAACTGACACACAAAAGAGACTTCAACTTTGTTTGCCACAACAAAATTAGGGTAAAAAAATGGAAGGAAGGAAATGGAAAAAATCAAGGAGGAGAATACCATGGCATTAGAACTTCATGTTTAGTTTTCAGGTAAAAAAAGAAGTCAAACTTCACTATTCTTTTCACAGCCATGACCACATATTTGGTAATTAGGCAATCAGCTTACCAATCAAATTAGAGCTTCTTTAAGATCTATGATCAGAAAGTTCAGAACTAAAAAAAATATATTCAATTTATATGTCTAATTTTTCTACTTATATTTTGACATTCCAACTAATCAATCACCATTCAGTTGGATGAGTTTTCTTGTTACAAAATGACCCTAGATAATGATGATTTTTAATCCTGTTTAACATTGTATTCTTTTGGAGACAAGTTCACTATATATTTATGCTAAGTCAAGCAAAACTTTGCTAGTACTAGCTGGAACCTCATTGAATTTCAACTGCCATAAGCTTTACTCTAGCTTGTGCTAAAATGTAATTGCTGATGAGCCTTTCTAACTCTCTGAGTATTGCTATGGGTGTGATAATAATCTTTCAAACAAGAAGAAATTTCACCTTTCAATATTTAGTTTGTTGAATAGTGAATACTCATCTCTTCTTTTTGCAGCCAGACAAAGTAACTGTGGTCTATCCTATGAGATTCCAGGACTCTACTGATATTGTTTTGGCAACATCATTCTTACAGGTGAAATGCAACTTCCTTCTTTTTGAGTAATTGACTGCACTGTATATACTTGGACTAATCCAGAAGAAGCCTATATTCCTAGGAACTTGTTGAAGCAAGGAGAACTGCTGGTCTTAATAATGCACCTTCTTGTATGTGGTCTGCTACACCTCCTCTTGAGTTGAAAGCAGCACCTGCTCAAGCTCTAACAGCAAATGCAGGATTTGTTACCTTTGGTAATACTAGATCACATCATTTGTATCTTCATAGTAATTGATTCATGCCCTCAATTTCACTCTCTTGTAGTAATTTTTCCTCGTCATGTCGAAGAGAAGAAGCTGGATAGAACTGTTTGGAGCCTGTTAACATTTCATGCCTATGTCAGTTATCATGTCAAGGTACTCATTTTGATTTCTTGCCACTCCTTTTTGTAGATTTTTTTAGTTGTATCTTGTAATTAAATAATGCACTTCTATTTTGTTTTGTAATGCCAAACAATTGAATTATTTGAGGGTCTCTTGATTGATAAGAAAGGATGGCTTATTGCATGAGACCTTTGCTAATGTTGCTTATTTTTGTTCTATTTGTAAAACCAGTGGAGAAAATGTTCAGTTTTTCAAACTAAGACCTATAAATTTATTGAATAAAGATGGTTTGCTTGACAAGAAGGCAACATGATTCCATTTTCAAGGTCTTTACTCTTTACCCTTTTCTACCTAGATCAACATCTCACATTTTTCTCTCACATATATCTCCAATTTTCTCCTAGTTATAACATGATTCTGATTACTCTGGGAACACTACACCTGCTTGCAGTTTTACATGTTAAAATTACCCTTCTTTTGTCTACTATAGTTTGTACCATTTTGTTTTTGTAATTTTTTCCTCCGAGGGTCTTACAGCCTGTTCCTGTGACATTTTTATCTCTTCTCCAGTACTGAAATTTGTGTTATGGTAAATGATTATTGAATTCAGATCATACACAATTACTATCAATAGGAAGCACATTGACATTATCTTTCCATATATGCATTATGGAATAAGTCATCCTTTATTTGTTCATATACCATTTGTTTCTGTGATTTTTTCCTCAGTAAGCTCTCCACTCTATATTCTTGCAAAGGTTGCCTACTGAAATAGGCGAACACTTCCACCTTCTCTTGCCTTTGTTACGAAACACATTAGAGAGCTGTACAGCCTGTTGCTATTACATTTCCATCTGTTCTCCAGTTCTAAAATTGTTTTTGTGGTAAATGATTATTGAATTCAAATAAAATACTATCAATATGAAAGCACATTGACATTAACTTTCTATATGTGCTTTTATAGTAAAAGTCATCCTTTATTTCTTCATCCCACGTCTAGTTGAATTTCTTCATCTTGTATTGTCAGTGAATCATAACATTGCATAGTCTTGCTGATTAGTTTTTAATTTCTCTTTTAAATAGTGTTCAGAAGGTTTCATGCACACCAGAATGAGGCGACGGGTGGACTCACTTATTCAGGTAATCTATTAAAAAAATAGCGTCTCCTTAATTCTTGTTACTTATCCTATGCCTTTTAGGTCCCCTTTCAATTTGTAACTATGGTAGTAATGATATAACTAGTTTGTGATAGTTTTATGTTTTCTCATGGGTTAGATGTATGTTTCTTTTAAGTCACTATAAAGCTTGGAACATGTACCCTTGATATTACAATTTTTGAGAAACCTGATCTTCATTAGCAAGATGCACAAATTTTATCATAACTATCCTCCAGGATTATTGTGATTGAACAACGCATATAAAAACCATAAAGTTATGTCTTTTTTGTTGACGATGGAATTTTATTTCAGATTAAGAGCCTTTTGATTTTCTCTTACCTCAGAATTTGTTAGTGCTGGAATGACTGAATAGAAAAAGTGGTCAGGGTTTAACAGTTTAGTGTTTTATTTTTCTTATTACTAGTGGAAAGGACCATTGTCGTGTAATAAACTTATATAATGAAATCCCTTGACATTGCTGGTACTGATAGGAATTCTCTAGATGCCATATAATCCCATATTGTCATGTGCATATTTCCCTTTAGAACCGCCAAGTGCTTTAGGAAATTAATCATCTTACTAACAGTGTAATTTCAAAATGAAGCTCATATCTCCAATAGCTTTCAATAGGGTTTTAAAATTGCATGCAATTGTTATGCAGTCAAGTGTCAACTCACTGTGTACACACAAATGCCGCTCCGTGCATCATTCATATATTTACATTGAAAAAACTATGTAATATGCATAACAAAGTATATTATTCTTAGTTAAAGATTCTTTTAACATGACTTTTGGCATACAAAAATGCTAATATATTTCAGTAGCTCAAGCAATTCGTAGAACAACTCAATATTTACATGTTAACTGAATGAGTTATGAGTAGCATACCCTCGGCTACATTAAATTCTTTAACTACATTTATAAACTTGTCGTTAATTACATGTCTCAATATTTTGCATTTGTACTACCAAAAGTTGAAGTCCTATATGAGGAAGACCTGTCAGCATTTGCCCATCTTTTTTCCTTGTGTTTTCTATCTTCAAGGAAACACAACCTTAACCACCGCTCCACTAGAATGCTTAATATTTATACCTCCACACATGTGCAACTGATTGAAGATGTAATGGCTCTTGGAAGTCATAAATTGGCATAATAGGAAGACCCCCGTGGTAGCATGGATTTGTCCATATTGATTCCTGTTGGAAGTTACTGTTAAAGAGGCATATCTTGTAGCAAGCACTAGGTGCAATGTGATTAGAGCTGCCCCTTATAAGCACGGATTCAATTTTGTTGGAAATTATTTTGAATTTCGTTATTATTAGATCCTCGAAATCAGACGAAGTGCTTTTGGTGGAGAATCTTACTGTTCACATGGCTGAACAAGGATTTCGCAGGGTTAGGTATAAACAAAATTTTTTTTAGCTTTCTGACAGAACTATGATGGTCCCAATCATTTTCACAATTTTTAAACTGTTGTGTAGATATTTTAGTTCATATTTTTACAGTTAGTGTCAACTCTGCCCGGTGAGATTGATTTAGTTGTGGATGATACCAAGTTCCAAGACGTAAAATGTTAGAACAATTGAAAAGAAAAAGGTATCTGCGATGGCCTAGTTTCCTATCTGCTTTTCTGTCGCAATGGCAGATTTTCGGCCATGTGCTTCAACTCTCAAGATTTAATAGAAAACATCCCGCTTTATCTTAAACTATTTTAACTAGGGTTTATCAAGGGCAAGACTGATGGATTTGCATTTAACTTTTCCAGGCCTTAGATCGTGCTAAATCAGAATCAGAGAAGGCAAAGAAGTTAGTGTCCTTCAAACGACTGGTCGGTATCCAGGTACCCTCATCTTATGAATGAATTTTTGTGTGATAATTGTCAGCTGATGCTCAAATGTTCCTGTTCCAGAGTCTTAATGAAACTCGTAGCAACTCGAATTATTGAAGCTTCATCCAACAACTGTGAGATCCTTACTGCTTGCTTTGCTCGAGAGCTCTTGTTTTGACATTTCTTGAATCTCAGGTGACAGGTTCCATTCTTTTTTTTCATGTAACAGAATATTTATATCGCATCACACCATCAGCCTGTGCCGTGACTAGAAATTATTAGCAATTTGTAGGAGCTTGATTTTATATAGATTCTGTAGTGGAGTCGTGCTCCGGTCTGGACTGTTCGACATTTCCACATTGTATCACCATCAATTCCTGTACTGCTACGCATAATCTCTCAAAGTGTAGAAGCATCAAATAATAAGTTCTGTTTCATTTGCGAAACAAACATGAATGTTATTGGTATCTGGTTGAAATGAGGTTCTGCAACAGAAATGATTGATTGTAGAAAAATGTCGATAAGGCTTTGCTTGTTCTATCATCTGTGAGCATCTACAAGAAGAAGTGCGTATCTCTGTATAAATTATAATTATTTTTTTTATTGTTGAAGAAAGAAAGTTATGAATTGGTTTAACTTTGTGGCTCGAATAAAAAAGGGTTTACATTTATTTAACCGGCTCATAATTTTGGATCGGAAAAAAAGAAAAGAATTTTGATGCCCCTCGAAATTTAAGCTTTTTTTTTTTACTTAAATGGGCCGTGATGGGCCATTAGAAATCGAGCCCAAGTGTGAGTAATGCAGCCCTAACCGTCGGGTCCGCCTAACAGTTCGTCTATATAATGGCATTTTGAAACCCCGAAAGGCCGGAGCTAGGGTTTGGCGTAGCCGACTTGTTCGTCGGCGGAAATGGTGAAGGGGCAAGAAGGCGAGCGCGTCAGGTTCATGACCAAATTCTTCTCGTTTGATCTCGTCTTATATTATCAGCATTATGTTATCTCGTGTTTTTGTTTGATCCCGGTTTCAGGCTCTATGTCTGTGGGAGGATCCTCGGGTACAAGCGGTAAGTTTGAGACCTTCTTTTTACTGTTCTTTTTTTTTTTTATTGATTTCTATGAATTTACCGTGGATATGGAGCAGATCGAAGTCGAACCAGTACGAGAACACATCGCTGGTACAGATCGAGGGGGTGAACACTAAGGAGGAGGTCGACTGGTACTTGGGGAAGAGAATGGCCTATATCTACAAGGCGGCCACGAAGAAAAATGGAACGCGGTACCGGTGCATTTGGGGAAAGGTCTGCCGTCCGCACGGGAATAGCGGGGTCGTCCGTGCCAAATTCAAGACCAATTTGCCGCCTAAGTCCATGGTGAGTTCCCTTTGGCCTATCTTGCGGTGATCTCCGATGGGTGCTTATTACTTACATGTTCTCCGTGTTTATGTTTTTAGGGTTCGAGAGTTAGGGTTTTTATGTACCCGAGCAACATATGAGGTGAGCTTCTGTTGCTGTTTTTGCAGATAATAATTTTATGAATTATTGTACTCTCTGAATTTCTTGTCCGATTTTTCCCCCCTCTTTTTTAGTCTTTTATTGTTATTATTATTCTTTTTGCTAGTTTTACATATTGAATGTTCAACAATTGAGGTTGATAACACTAACTTAGTCCATGTTCGATAATATGGAATAGAACAAGATGAATGGAGGGAATTGGGATGAGAATGTGGGTAATTTTTCTTTGCTAAACCACTTTCAATGTATATAATTTTATGATGTTTTCCTAATATCAATTTAGTTTTTTAATTCCTCCTAATCGGCAGACAGTAATGAAAACCAATCCAAGATTGCCCTTTCTCATTCCTTTATCGTCAGTTCATGACATTCTATGCTTCCAATCTTCCTAAAGCTTAGTGATGCCATTTAATTCTCAATCCAGTGTTTTTATTCTTGACAACTAAGTGTTCTTTGGTATTTGATGTCATCTTCAACATTTTTCACCTTTTCGTGCATGAACATTAAAGATTAGTCAATCCAGATATATAATTTATAACTACTAGCATGGTGATGTAAGGACAAAGGAAATATATTTTGTTGTCGGATGCAAATTCTTAAAAAAGCCAAATTTTTTACATGAGTTTATGCATATTGCCATTTGAACCTAATAGGCTACTTTTTTTTAATGTGTGATCCCGATTTAAGGTCTGGATGATCTGAACTTGGACTTGATTTTTGAACCTGCCCTGTTTAGCGGATAAGCAAAACTGAGGATTTGTTGAGTGTAAGTAGAGTGGATGGGACGAGACAAATAGAATGTAAGGAGGATGAGGGTGGACTTTTGCCGCACATTTTATCATCCACATTTTACAGAGACCATCTGAAGCTCATTCAGATTTGGGATACAGCCAGTTGATCAATTAAGCATTAACAACATTTCAGTTGGGGCATTTGAGGTTGTTTGGCTGTCAAGTATACATTGTCCAATATATTTTTTCCCCAAAACATAAGCTTAACAATATTCATAGAGAGATTGACAACCTATTCATCTCTCTCTTCTACACTATACATTTTATGCAATTACTTTTACATAAACTTGCAATTTTATGGAGTTTGACAAAGTCTATTTTCGGCATTATTTTCAAATTAAATGATCTGTGTAAAATGTTGTGGTTGTTATTTGTTTCAATGTATGGGTATATCATAGGTAAGTTTTGATTTGAAGCTGTGTGATTGGAGAGTAGAAACTATCAATTAATGCAACTTGTGGATTTTCATTGCTGAAGACCCAGACTCTTGAAACTCGTTAAGCATTTCAATAGAAACTCTTGGTCCCTTCCATTCCTTTGCTTGAACCCTTGTTTGATAGAAACTCCACATTCTTTCCATTCCTCGATTTGCCTCCTTCGCCTGCCTGACCAGGTTGACCTAGCCGCCTGGCCCAACTGAGATGCCCCAGTTGGCTTGCTCTCCTCAACGGGTACATCCTGACTGGCTCAGCCTGACCAGCTTCTGCAGCTCACCTGGCATTAGTGGCTAGTCTGACTGATTTGGTCTGCTCAATGTTGGGGGCTTATGAGTTCGGTGCCCACAAAGCAGAGAGTATTTCAAAGTAATGTATCGCAAGTGTTCACTTAGGAGTTATGATTGGCTATTTTAGGTGACTGTTTTTCCGCCTGATTCAGGGTGCAATCATGTCTTCCATTCATTTGGTTTTCCATCCTTCTATAACGTAAATCGATCTCCCATTTTTGTTCCAAGACTTTTTCATCTAGAGATATAGGCCCTTAGGGCATCTGCAACGTTAGGGCGTTAATAACATTAAAAAAATAAAAAAAATGTATGTGGTGAGCTTACTGTCACATGAACGTGTTCAAAATATTGAACGCGTTCATGTGGCTCTCTCCTCCATGTCACCTAAAAGATGCCGTTGAACGCGCGTTGCAGATGACCTTAGATATTCTGTTCAAGCATAATTTGCTGTAGATAATGCTATGTGCTCACCTTTGCTTCTTAGGCCATTTGCAACTTGCGTTCAACGACATCTTTTGGGTGACGTAGAGGAGAGAGTCACATGAACGCTTTCAATGTTTTGAACGCGTTCATGTGGCAGTGGACTCATCATATGCATTTTTTTTAGTTTTTTAGTGTTATTAATGCACTAGCGTTGCAGATGCCCTTATCCCACAATAATATTTCTGAATGACATTCACTTTTCAGGTGAGGCGATGCAGAGTTGGAATTTCCAGCGGGTTTGATACTTGCAGTCATGGCTGTTACTTTACCGTATGTTCTTTTCAGAGAGATTTTCAAATATATATAGAAGACATCAATGAAATTTCTCGCTCATTGACGTAAATTTTTCTAATATTCCTCATCCTTCATTTGGCATTTTTCTAGCTAATACGATGATGCCTCATAATTGAATTTGCCAACTGTGATATGGAGAAATTTTAATGAGTATGAAAATTTTTAAATTCAAATTTGAAGATGGATCTAATAAAGTTTTATTCATATCATATAAGAATAAAAAAATAAATTTGATTTTCTCTTTTCATTTGAAAATTATTAATATAGAAAATATTTAATTCTCTAATAGATATTTGATCTTATAGTCAGATATTTGATCTTATAGTTATCGATATTGGATCTTCTGATATCGATAGGGATGAGGATTGAATATAATAAATGGAAATGAGAAAGTGCTCCTTATTGTCCTCCTTTTTGCATCAAATGCTTTGAATGCCAACCCTGTCGGGCAATTATGCAAAATTGACATGAATGCGACAGTGTACCAAACCATACGACCACTCCACAAGTGTCTGATTTGTATGAGGCCCAAAGGACACCTTGCCGGATGCTTCCAAAATCTTACCTATCAGCCTTCTCTCAAGGGTTTGATTGTGTATAGACAGGCTCATGTCATGATACATATTGCCAGATGCTTCCAAAATGCTACTTTTGGTGAGACCCAAATCGAGTGGTGGCGTATCATAACCTTTTGGCCATCTCTCGTTAAAACAAAACGACCGTAAAAAAGTCTCGAGTGTTTGATCGTGTATGGAAAAGTCCGTGTGACAATACCTTGCCGGATGCTTCCAAAATGCTACTTTTGGCCGAGACCCAAATCGAGTCGCATATTGTAACCTTCGACCTTCTCTCGTTAAAACAAAACGGCCACCAAAAAGTCTCGAGTGTTTGATCGTGTATGGAAAAGTCCGTGTGACAACACCTCGCCGGATGCTTCCAAAATGCTACTTTCAGGGTAGACCCAAATCGAGTGGTCGTATCGCAACCTCTGTGGCCTTATCTCATGCATACAAAACAAGGACCACCAAAAAAGTCTCAAGGAAGATGAGCCATGATACAATTCCAGTGGACTTTGAATCCCTTTAAGTTTGTTTACAAATGGATGAATGAATTTTATGATGCATTTAAATGAAACATAATTCAGATGATTAAGGAGATAAATAGAAACAGGAAATAAGAAAACCTAATCACTCCTTCATCGCAATGTAAAGTTGGACTTGAAGAATGAGAGCAAAGGTGCCACTAAAATCTAACACAACTTTAACTAATGTTACCAATAACTAATTTTGTTGGGCTACTAAACAATCACAATTTTTTAGAGCCATTGTGGGATTGTCTACATGAGCAACATTCTAAAAAAGTGATGTATCAATTCCAATAAACTATCAAAGATGTAGATATATCAATAGATCAATCATGACATACAACTTGAGTGACAATAGATTATTGTTCAGTTCCCTTCTTTCATTTTCTTTTATTCAAATTCATTCACTCAAGAGAATGATTAGATAATCAAAAATTTTAAATGACAAATTGATTCTATCATTCAAGTGGGAAACGGGAAAAATAGAAACAACAAAGAACTTATTAAAAGGCTATTAAACAAGAGGTATGGTTCCTGAAGGATGACAAATGTCCATTGAGCAGGTGATTAGATTAGATGAGATGAGATATGACTACTTTCTTTCATTTTTCACATGATTATTTCACGTTGAATTGGACTTCACCTTAAGTTGGGCAAAATCAGTATGGAGATCAAGATTTTTTGCATAATTGTGGGACCCATCAATTATGGCTCTGACATAAACACATGGGAGAAGATGAATCAGCCAAGCAATTTCTATTGAAAAGTGTCCTTTCCATGTCAACGAATTCCCTTAGATTGAGCAAGTGGATGTGACATCAAAAGTTAGAGGTTCTACCCTAGACTCTTCTAATGCAATTAGTCCACGCGTTTAATAAGCACCATATGCTAAGGTAATATCATTCTAAAACATGATACTTTGCCCAACATGAAATTTAACCTATAACTTAGATTACATTTCAATAATTCACTCATCCTACCTGTTCTGCCTGTTAGTACTGATGGAATCAAAATATCTCCACAATGGTATGGTATTGTCCACTTTGGACCTAAGTCCTCATGACTTTGTTTTTGGACTTTCCCCAAAAGGCCTCATACCAATAGAGATACTTTTCATCCTTTTAACTCCATGATCTTTTCTATGTGATTTAGATGTGGGACTATGTTTGCACCCTTGCAACTCAACAATCCTCTCCTTAAACAAAGGACCAACTTTTTGCCCCTCGGTCCACCCGACCTACTAGGACTTCTCACCTAGTGTCTGATCCTCTTGATTCAGACACGGGAGCATCCACTTCCTTTGTTTAAGGTTCAAACCACATGGTTAGATCTGGATCATGGCTCATCTTGCGGTTAGTCCGGTGAAGAGCAATCTTGCTCTAATACCACTTATTAGAACCGATGGAATTAAAATATCTCCACAATGGTATGATATTGTCCACTTTGGGTCTAAGCCCTCATGGTTTTGCTCTTGGGCTCTCTCCAAAAGGTCTCATACCAATGGAGATACTTTCTATCCTTCTAATCCCATGATCTTTTTCATGTACTTTAGATGTGGGACTATGTTTGCACCCTTGCAACCTAACAATTATGAGAGAATTTATGATTGAATCACAACTAGTGAGCATCTCTACATGTGCAATTATAAATGTATTGAAATTATCTCTAGTCGAGGAATTGATGAGTACAGACATTATCGATTCTGTCGAGATTAGTACGTGTTAAACTCCTTGGTTTACCAAACAGTTGTTCTTATTTGCTGGAGACATTGAATGTTGAGAGTTAAATGTGGATGCTAGTTAAAGGTAACTAGTTCATTGGAGTGACTTACCTTCAGATTTCATATGGTTCTCTATATATGTCAATGAATATCTCATTGCAGCTTAAGTGCGAGTTTTCTTGGACTTGCGGTATTCAAGTCACCTTAGTTATGGAGGCTTATACTTTAACATCTTAAGCAGACATCTCTTATGAGATGTGGACCCGGGATGATTGGGTATAAGTTGAAGTATCCGAAGGTGTTTGAATAATCTACAAAGGATTTACCACTTTTTGTAAAAAGAGACATATACCCTACTACCACTTATTAGGATTGTTACTAAAAATCTTTGATTAAAGTATTCCATGTCAAGAGTAGGGTACTCTTGGGCTAGGTGTGACGTAGTCAGCCTAGTGGGGATCGACATATATAGATCATATCCTGAACTAAGCGGGTATAAGACAGTGAAAGAAACGAGACACGTCTTATTGTAGCTGCTGAAGGGTTTAGAAGTGTTCTGGAATCAATCATTGATTTTTTGATCAATTGGATATCATGATATACTACTAGGTGTCACTCATGATCGTTCCACAATTAATCATTAATTACGAGCGACCAACTGATAGGTTCTCGCAAGAGTACAGGTGTTGTCAAGTAATAAAAAGTATCGAATCAACAGGGACTATGAAATTAATCACTAGACTAGCATAAAAAGAGTAGCGAAAAGATGGGTTTGG
This sequence comes from Curcuma caesia, assembly GCA_037834155.1. NCBI lineage: Eukaryota > Viridiplantae > Streptophyta > Magnoliopsida > Zingiberales > Zingiberaceae > Curcuma > Curcuma caesia. Next base: position 14,875 of record JBBMKF010332900.1, read on the forward strand.
TGTTAGAGCAAAAAAGAGGAGAATTCTGAAGGACCTAATCCTCGAACAAAAGAGAATCAACTATATAGCAGGTATGAAAAACGATCTTAGGATTTCAGATTCCTTAGAATTATGGCTGATTTTATCGTGGATTATTTTATTATTTCTCAATGTTTATATCAATGTGAGGATTCTAACCAAGCTACCCAATTTGACCTTGTCAGGTTTCATCGGAGTTAAATCATGATCCTC
>JBBMKF010333118.1:0-15101 GCA_037834155.1 Curcuma caesia
TAAAAAATCCTTATATATTTTTCACAAGGGTAGATGTGTAATTTGAACTTTCAGGTTGGCAAAAAGGACCTCCATAGGTCCTTTTTGCCAACCTCCAATTTCCGGTTACCCCAACTCCATATGTACATTCACCATCTAAACCCAAACACCCATCATTTGTTCATTGCACAAATTTTGAGAACTCAACGGAACATTTACATCTGGAGAACCTTAAACCAAACACCCCCATAGTGTTATGGATGCCCATTACAGCACTATAGTTCAATCTTCTACTGGGGCATGCACTAGTGCTAAATGTGTTAGAAAACTCGAGTTGGACTAGCATGGCATGGGTCAAGTACCCAATGGAGGAATAGTTCATAAATTTATCTTCATGGAGAGTATTTGATTTGATGTTGGAACAATCTTACATGGATGATGAAAATTACAGAGGTCAATTGTCATGACACTTTCAGAATTTACCTTTGAGGATCGATGAAAAAATCTCATTTGACTGGTTCAATCATTCTAAAATTAATCGGAAAAAAATTAGGATGACATCACTATAAGACAACCATGACATCACAAACAAACAGTATCATATTTAATTTTAAATTTTCTCCGTAAATTATGTTTCAGATTATTTGTATTATGTTGTCGGGTTGTGCATTCCCTAATTTGATCAGTAGATTCCCATCTTAGAATGAATACAAATCTAGTGTTAGAAATTGTTTTGAATTATTATATTTATTTCTTTGTTTAAAAGAGCTTCGATTTTGGTTTGAAATCGAAATACTTAATATTGGTTTGAATTTTAAATCTTTAAAAAGCAATTTAACAATATACTAAATATATAAAAAAAACAGCAGTAAAAATAATTAAGGGTAATTTTTTTATGATGAGATAGAGACAAAACTTTTTTAAAAAGTATTTATTTTTTAAATAAATTAACCAAACATGACAGTACCAATCGCTTTCATGAATCTTATTAGTTATCTGTTTTTGTCTTCATCTAATTTATAATTTAAAAGCTTAATTAGCCCCACAAATCCCTTTTAATTCCTTTTAGTTTTTAAAATTAGTTTTAATAACAAAATAAAAACGTTAGAAGCATTTTAATATTAAAAAGTTAATAATTTTTTGATAATTTTCTTGTTATATTATCCTATTTGTCGATTTAACAAACTCCTAAAAACTACATATAATATAATTAAATTGCATGTGTATAAATGAAGAATTACATCGTCCCCTCCCATAATAATAAATCACATTTCATCTCACTCTTCCCTCCTCGTGTTAGAAGAAGGCGACAGCGAGCAGCTGCCCACCACCACCAGTCCACTTCCTCCTCATCCTCCTCCGCCACTCCTCCGTCTCACCTCCACTATTTTATACTTCCTCTCCTCTTTCTGCTTCATCCTCCTCCCTCCTCGATCCCTCTTAAGACGCAGCCATTGTCGATTTCTCCGTCCAATTCCACCAATTGGCAGCTCCTGAAGCATGGCGTGAGGGAAACGACGAGAAAGGGGTTTGAAGCGAGGAGAGTGTCAATGGACACCAGGATGAGGAGGTACGCGCCGCAGGTCAGCCCGGACCGGAACAGAGTGTGGGCGGAGCCGCCGCCGAAGCACCACCTCCACGCGCAGGAGCGCCAGCAAGGGGGGAAGATTCCGGTTGTCTATTACCTCTGTCGGAATCGACACCTCGAGCACCCTCACTTCATTGAAGTCCCCCTCTGCTCGCCCGAGGGACTCTACCTAAAAGGTAAAAATTGGAACTTTCTTTTCTGTTGAGCGGATGAGGAAATGCTCTTTTTTTATTTTTCTTAGAAAAAAAGGCGATTTTCATTCGATTTTGTGTTTGATTTTGCAGATGTGATCGAGAGGCTTAATGTGCTGAGGGGGAAGGGGATGGCCGCCATGTATTCGTGGTCTTGCAAGAGGTAAGCTATCGAAATTTGAGATTGTGGCTTAATTGCTGATTGGGTTTTGGTGCAGGAGCTACAAGAATGGCTTCGTGTGGCATGATCTTTCTGTGGACGATCTGATTCTGCCGGCACAGGGAAATGAGTACGTGCTCAAGGGTTCTGAGCTCATGGATCAAACCCCTCCAGGTACATTGCAGACTTGTATCCTTCTCTAAATTTGACAGTTCTATGGCCGGATATAATAATGCGTTTGTTTGATTCAGATCGGAACAATCATGGAATGGGCAATGCCAAAATTCAGAATCTGAAGCAACCTCCTGAGGATCCATCACCAAGCAGTTATAGGGCCCAAGAAGCTTCTTGTTCTCCATCCTCGGTCGGGTTGGTAACTAAGGACACAAAGTTTCCCCCACCATCACCTAAACATCCATCACCTCCCCTTGCTATGCAAGAGGCTGAGCTATTCCCCTCGACTCATCGATTGGCTTCCTTGGGGAACTTTTCGCCAGAGCCTGGTGGTCGAAGTGCCCCGCATTCGACTGTGGGTTCCCCGAACCTAGACGAGTACAAAATCTGCAAGCCCGTGGCTGGATCTCAGGATGCTTCAACCCAAACTGAGGATGGAGATGTACAAAGAACCAAAAATAAACCGCGAAATGTTAGTGTCTCTTTCAGTGATGGTTCTCCACATAATGGCTACAATGAGAGCCAAAATGAGCAGACTCTACGTTTTAAGTTGGAACCTGAGATTGCTATAGTTGGGAGATCACCAGCAACAACAATTTCAAGTGATATTTCTTCTAGGAGGATGAATACGTTAGAATCCTTGATACGAGATGAAGTGAACAGGAGGAATAATCTTAGTGTTCTGGAAGGCGAGGAAGATTTCCACCTGAGTGGACCGAAACTTAAAACCACAAGTATGCTTATGCACCTAATCACTTGTGGGTCAACCACTGTTAAAAACCACTATGGCTTTGGATTTGTGCCAACTTATAGACCAAGGATGACCAATATGAACTTCACCTCGCCATTATCTACCAATTCACTTGTTATGGGTGAGATAAACTGCTTTGCAGAGAGCCAAAGAGAAATAGGTAAGGGGCTAAAGCCGAACGAAAGTTTTGGAAGGAGCATGATTGAAACCAAATACAATGAAGAAATTGACGGACTTCCTGGTATAAAACAATCCTCATCAATCGATGAGGACAGGTAGTGCAGAATTGAACTCGAGACTGTTTTTTTTTTTCGAGTGAGATATTTCTAGTGTTGATTTTTCATTTTGAATAAGAAAGCCACTAAGTATGTTTACTTTGGAGTTTACTTGAGTTTGAAGCTCACATGGAAATGTTGTTGCCAATTAGCTTGTTCCTCTTTGCTTAGGCTATGATTATTTACTTGTTGCAAACAATACCTTCATAGCTTAGGAGCTTAATAGGTTGCCAACTATCCCATAGAGTCATTTTTAGCTGAGAAGATGGTAATTGAAATTTTTTCTTCTTTCTTGCTATACCAGGAAGAGCAACATCTCCTGATTTTGTAGAACAAGACTAGGACTCTTTTCAACTTGTTGTTCTTATCCTGTCAATTGATCCCTTTGTTATTGTAGCGATTGGTAACCCCAAATTCTGATCTGTCTATTAGATACCCATCTCACAATCATCTGTTGCCCAACTGTGTAGATTTAGTACATTTAGATCATGATTTTTGTTAAAATTTGTGTTGCATTCATCTCTGATCTCTTTTAGCATCTACATTGTCAAAACTAATTGTGTCTGACAAATTCACAGAATCACAATCTCATATGTATCATTCTGTGCGGTAGCAAGAAATGGTGGCACAAAGGCTTGACATTTAATACCAACCCTTGTTTTTCAAATTTAACATGTTGTTCTTGTACCATCCTAGGTTAATGATGTATAACACCCTTGTTATTTAATTTGAGATGTATATAAAAGAAGTAAACAAACTTCCAATGCAGAATTCTTGACATGCCTTATAATTCCAGAAGAGATGGCAAAAAGGCTGTTGATTTATCTCAGTCTAAGTATCTCCTTCGGACTATCAAACTTGCAACCTCCAAGCATTCAAGGAACAATCAGAATGAATCAGCAGTGAGCCCAGTTTTACATACAAGGACATCTCCTGCCATGCCAGATATTTCCAAATCCTCACCACTCAGTTCATCAAACGGGGGAAGCAAACGGATTATAGATAGTTCCTCAATAAATGGAACATCTGCTAGGTTAGAGTCATTTAGAAACAGGACTCCTTGCCAAGAAACGGTTATTCAAATTGAAGAAAGGTTGAATTATATTGCCCTCATTCCCTGCCACTTGACATTTATGATTATCATGCCCTCATTCTTCTTGTTTTGTTCCTTCAGGCTAACTTCAGGAGCTCGAGTTATCATTCAATCTGGATCTCGGAGTGACGATAGTGAAGGTAGTCCTGATTGACAACAGGATCTACTAATGTCTCTCTCATTTCGCAATCAGTTGTTTTCTTACCAGCTGTAGTTGGAGGGAAGACAGTCTGTGGCATTTATTAAAGTTAAATTCTTTTTCCATTGAATTCTAGTTGTTTTGAGTTGCCTTCACTTGAACAGCACTTGAAAGGAACTTTATAGTTCCCTACCTGAAAAGGAACCTCCTTTTTCCATAAATGTCATCTGAACTTCTAAGCCATCTCGAAACAATTGCACGGGAAGAATAGTCCATGCGTCGCACATCAGCAAACTGAGTTTCCACTCAGTTATGTTGCTTCCAGAATGAAGACCATGCGGCACAAGCTACAAGACTGTTTCGAGATTTTGTACAGATGTAAAACACTAGAAAGATTGTTGCAATCTTTTAGAATTTGTATCCAAGAGTAATTCTAGAGCCTATTTGTGATAGTTTGTAGTTTCTATAGGCTGTATGATATCTATGAAGCAATTCTTTCAGTAAATGATATCGTGGTGATTGATCTAAATCCCAATTTTCTTAGTCCTTCTGCAAAATCTAGAAGACTGTATTACTATCACTTTGATAGGTTATGAATCAAGTGCAATCCTCTTCTGCAGGTTGTTCACCTGAAACAAGCTGTGAATTTAACTGACACTTCAGATTGTTGGAAGAAGGTTAGAAATTATCATATTTAATATGAGGAGGTCCAAAGCATGGCCCTGGCCATGTAGATAGATGCCAAAGTAGACAATGTTACAGCATCATTAACATCTGTTTTAGTTGTTTAGAGACCTCTAAAGACATCAACCAACTAAATTTCTCCTCTAGCTCAGTACCTCAACTGTCCTCATTTTGGCAATATGCTCATTTTTTTACTGAGGGTCTAATCAATAAATTACATTTAACAATTTAGTGTGTTTTTCTTATTTATTGCATGCTCTTTTTTTCTGTACTTGCATTGTGAATTCATGATATGTCCCTATATTGGTGAGGCCACCAGCCACAAACAGTTCAAACTTAACAGGACATTTGTTATTGTGGAAAATATAGAAAGAAGATATGGATAATTAATCTTAATCTGCCTTAAAGACTTTGGGCATTAATTAAACCTGTCTTTTTCTGCTGCATAATAATAATTATTACAATCTGATTAATCCTTAAGATAACTGATTATTCACTAAAGAGCCGAACTATTACACCGTGGCCCCGGGCTACTATTTGTCTTTTGATATGCTGGCACAGGGAAAAGACAACGATCATGTGACGGAGCACATCAATCTTCTTCCAAATTATATTTAATAAATGCCCTCTTTTGCATAATTTCTTAATTTCTCTTTTTTAGAGCCATATAAATAGCTTCTCTGCTCGAATCAAACTGGTCCTGCTAAACAAAGATTTTCGAGGCAGATTTTTTCCTTTTTTAAATTTTCAATTCAGATCCTCTCTTATCGATTATACGGATTTTTTTCCTGTCATCGAAATGGTCCTCCCCAAACACTGTAATAGACAAAAGACAGATAATGGGGAAAAAAAAGAAGCCAAAGTTGGTATTTAAAAATTATAGAACAAATTTTCTCTTAGTTCATTTTGTAACTTAAAAAATTATGAAAAATTATAGACAAAGTTGGTATTTTAAAAAAATAAAATAAAATCAAACCAAACTCCCAAGTTACAAAATTTTATTTATTTGTGTTCTTTTTTAGTTTATGCCAAATAATCAAAACCTCTAATTTACATAGTGACATTTGGATTATTAAACATTTATATAAGATAATATAATAATTATATATTTTTTTCAAAAATTTACAATATGTAATATTAAGTCAATTTTTTAAAGAACATAAAACTAATATTTAAAAAATAATTTATTTTCATAGATAGATTAATTCAGTTATAGTATAATATATAATACATCTCCTTTTTTCACATCAAAGCAATGTCATGGATCATACCTTCCAAAATGCTGCAACTTGCTTTTTCCTTCTTAAGTTATCCATTCCTTTTTCCCTCTATAAATTTGATCGTCAAATAAATGTTGCATTGTGTGAAAAATTATGAGTCAATTAATGTCTTTCCTATACATGTAGGGCCTTATACCAGAGTAGTGGACCTTATACTACAGTAGGTGGTAGGGCATACAATTTATTATAGCATGTTAAGTCATTGCAAGTATATATAATTTATGAATTTACATATTTTTTTAGTAATAATTGCATAAAATATAAGATTCATAATTTAAAATAGGAACAGTAAATAGATTCCACTACCCACCAATTGGCATACAAAAAGGAACAATAAAACTATGAAACAATCAAGCACAATTAAATTGTCTAACCTACTAGTCCATTGTTTTAACCTTCTCCCATCCTTCCACAAGCAAATCTTATTAGCAGACCTTTTTTCAGTATAGTAATGAGTGACTTGAAACATATTTAACGTTGTACTATTTGGAAATCGAAATGTAAATATATATAAGTTCCATGAGCAAGTGACAAACCAGATACAATTTTCTACATGAAAATGATCATTAGATCAGACTGAAGATATTAAATCATCAGCTACTCATAGAGACCTTCGTCCTGCCAAATGTCAACTAAAAAATCAACCATTTCCTGCAAAATAAAGTATGATGTTCAAGTATATAGCAAGATATAAAACAATGCATGGAGTGAGTTAAAAAGAATTTGACTCACAGATAATGGAATTGCCTGTGGGAAGGGTCGACTAGTGGATAGCAAGTCATCGTATGTCGAAAACCAGCTGAAAAGAAAAGAAAAGAAATGAAGGTTAACAAGTCAATAAGGGGGGAAATTACCAGAAAATTTTGGCAAAAAAATATAACACATCATTGCAAGATTTTCCATATTGCATGGATCAAAATGTAGCACACTTAAAAAATAACACAAAAATTAATGAAATAGAGTGAATTCTAAGATGGAGAAACAATGTAATTAGAAGTGATTTAAGACATATAAATTACTAGCGATATAGTCTTTCTTTGTAGTTGATCTCAAATGGTTGCAACAATTATGACTTCACAACATTTATCAAATTATAAAAATTCTGAGACGAATTCATTTGTATTGTGTCCTACGCATCAAATTTCTTTAGTTACTCCAGCATGGATTTAACTCCAAGTCAAACTTACTTTGGTTCTAAGATGACCATAGCTGATGGTAATTATTTAAGAAAAACTAATGTCTAGATTATTCTAACAACCATAATAAAGTAGGAATACTATAAATATCAAAATGCCTTTAAAACTATTGGAAAGCTAAAAAAGAAATTATTATCACAAAGAGAAAATGCCAGATAGCAAAGAATGCAAATGGTTCTATACAATACACAAAAATGCTCAAAGTGACTCTTACAACTAGAATAACACATGTCTTACGTTATTGACGGTTCACTTGGTATTCTGCGGCATTTTTTTGAATTGTCTCCTAACCATTTTCGTCTCATCTCATTCCAAGCTATAGTGCCTAAAAGAGATGAAATACATTTTTGCATAAAGACAGGTTTATTGCAAAATTTTTACACAAAACCAAAAGTAAACCATGAAACAAGAAAGGATGTTGAACAACATAATTTTATTGAAAATTTTGTTGTATAGATATAACACTAAGGCCATATGCTGAAATGATAATAAATCACTGAATCACCGAATAAGAAAGTTTTCATAAGATGTAAAAAGAGGTCTTTTCAATTGATTGAATAGTCATCTCTGTTGATCACATTCTTTTCTTTGCAAAATGTTAATGAACATCAAATTTCTAGGTGAGTTGGTTATGAGAACTAATTGTTGGTTATGAGAACAAAGGTAACTATGTAGGAACAAAGTAGACAAATAAAGACCATGAGCATAACCAAAAGCTAATAGTAATATAATGGGCCAAGATGAATTTGTCCTAAATTTTGCAAAGATAATGAACAGATATGGATATTCCATTCAACTATTTGAGACGAACCTTGGTTAACAAGGGAGTCATTTTTTGTATTCTCTACTGCAACTTTTGTTTCCTCACAAACAGATGTGAGACTTAAAGGTTGGTGTGTATCAAGCAAGCTAAGGCTGTTGACATCATTCTCCATATCTATAAGGCTTGATGAGGAGTGCCTTCTCCAACCTCTTGAAGGCTGATCCCTTTTGAAGGGTGACTTCAGTGTCCTTTCTAAACTTGATCTGGCATCACCAAGGAGTCCCAAACAACAGCTGCTCTGCACAAACTTGAAAGAAACTAACTTGTGTCCATGCTATGCTTTTATGACTAGGAAATGCAAAATTACACTCGAAGATAATTTCAAGATTACAATTTTAAGATTATCCAAAAGAGACAAATCCATACTTAACAGAATTAGAAAGAATAGTCCTTCTTGTTTTGAGAAACAGAAATGCTTACCCCATGAAAGCTAAAAGTAGGTGCCTTTCGAAGCAGCATCCATCCATCAAAATCATGCCTAAATGACAACTCAACCAGTGATGCAGGACATAGCTTCCAAATTTCCTATTCAGTGAAAAGTAAAAAAATGGATAAGTTTCAAATAGAAAGTAGCTTATGAAGCATTTTATTGGGGTAATTAAGCCCATATGTAACAGGTTATGATTTTAACGCTGAATTAGCACAATCTAGTCAATTGAGCACAAATCACGATTCAGCGGTAGACAATGTATTGGTCACATATGGATGCTAATAGATGAAGAAAATAAATCTTACATAGATTTAATATGCTTCCATAATAATAGAAATAAAATTCAATCCTACAACTCAATGTGTTTGTTAGATCATCAGAATAGTAGATTGGGGCAAAAGGTAAAGAAGATGGGAAATAACTCTACTAGAAAATGGTTAGCCAACCACTTATTGGAATATTTCGATCTACTAATATGCATGCCATCATATCCTGCAGTGTCGGACTAAAGAAACCCATCAACCCACCAAACTAGTTCATCATCTTTGCATTGTTCGACTGAGTCTGATGGTATCCAACGATGATGTTTGGTAAGGATCCTGGTGATTGTATGTTATCCTGTTAGTAATCCTGGTTAGCTAGGAACGTGAGTACACTGCGTACAGGCAACCACCCACATCTTTTTGCTCTAATTCAACCAAAATTCCATCTCGAGCTGGGGTTAGTATAAGGTAATAAGTCTAAGCATGACCAAAGGAAAAAGGGCTCATCGCCCAATGCAGACCTTCATTAACCATCAAACAAATGTAGATTGGACAGAACCCTAATCCAAAATTATGAACCAAAACCTAGAGAGATCTTTCGACCTATTCATATACATATCAACAGATCTTGCATTTGGCAAGAATTAAATAGCCGTCAAACCAAACTAACCAACTTCATCCCCTCTGCTTCGTTCATCAAATCTAAAAGTGCCCAATTTGATGTCTGCCATAGAACAGAAGAATGCTTGGTTTTTAGAGAGAAAAACAAAGGATCACAAAAAAAAAAAACACATCGTAACAAAAAGAAGCCTACTGAGCAATCCGAAAGAACATTTTGATATGATGAGCAGCCAAGCCTCGAACCGAATCTAGATTTCAGGGAGAAACCCAACACCTTTCTGCATCAATTCCCGTATTTCAATACAACACGCGGGGAAGAAGGGCGAGTCGAGGAGCAGAATTGCATACCTTCGGCGAGATCGGTGGAATTCTTCAAACGGATCGTATGGGGTTGAACGCAGGGATTGGATTGCTGCTTGCCTAGATTCCGGTCGCTAACCCGCGATATTGCGGCAACGAGCAGCATTAATCGAGGTGCGCCACGCTGCTTCTTCCCGATTGTCCGCATCTGAACCTTCCCTTCCTTTCGACCGTGTCAAAGAGAAGAATCTGAGCCGTTCATTGTCAGCATTAATCTTTATTTTTTGTTTTCTACAAACGATTGGCGCCTTTGATAGTTTTGTGATAAAATATTATTTTTTAACAAAGATTTACAGAATAATATAAAAATCACGAATCCTCTATTAAAGAGTTAACAGCAATATCGAGGAGTGAAATATTATTTAAAATTTAGAAACTTTCTATATAATTAAAACTAATGCATATATTAAACTAATTATTATAAATGAAAAAAAAATGTTAAATCAAATAAAATGCATCCCTACGTCAAGGGAGATAAAATTTTCGCGTTGTGATCTAACCAAGGCAATGGGCGATTTGGTGGAAGAAGCAAATTAAATAGCAGAGAGCTCAGAATGATAACAATTTAATCTTTACTAAGATCTAATGATTGAGAAACTACAAAAATACACGCTATGCACAGAAAAATCCAAAAGGTTTTCTTTCTTTACTCTTTGCTTGTACTTTAATCTGCAACTTCAAGATAAAAGAAACAAACCATGTTCCTTCCAATCCATGCATGCAATTTCCAAATCCTGAATTTGATGGTTAAATGGAGCTTCCGAAGGAATTAGCAGCCATCGCTTGCAGTCTATCGAGTGCTCTCCATTCTGCCGACCTGAGGCTGGGCCTTTTCTTCCTATCGATATTACAGCACCTCAACGCCAATTGCAACAGCTGCTTGGCGTTCGCCGCTGGCCAGTTTCCAGCAGACGCATCGAGGATGCAGTTCACAGCTCCTTTCCTGATCGCCTCCTCCTCGACTCGCTTTGCAATGTTCAGCTCTGGCAAACCCGTCAGCAGCCGCAGAATTACGATACCAAATGAATATACATCAGACTGCGGAGTCAGCTCTCCGCTCATTGCGAATGCAGGGTCCATGTATCCGGGCGTGCCCATCGGGTTGGTGTTGTGGCAGAAGGTTGTCTTCTTTGATAAACCCCGATGCATTAACCTCGCAGTGCCAAAGTCACTAAGCCGACTGATATCGTCCTCGTCGAGGAGTATGTTGGAGAATTTTAAGTCTGCATGCACAATCGGCTGCCCTTTATTGGGGCTCGAGTGTAGATAGATGAGAGCAGAGCGCTGCTCGCTGATAATTCGAATTCGATCCTGCCACTTCAGACCTCGGCCAAGCCTTTGGCTTAGGCTGTGATGGGGCAAGTACTCGTAGACAAGAGCTGACAGTTCTGAGCAAACTCCGATGAGTTTGACAATATGAGGGTGCTCGATCATACTCAATACTTTCAACTACGAGAAGCAACAAAATCTTCATACACATATATATTCAATATGTAAAATTGAATCGAAATTCAACAAGAGACTAGAAGCATTTGCAGCTACGATTATTTACCTCTTGATGGTATTCCTTTTGGCTCTGATTACTCTTGGGGCTTAGCATTTTAATGGCTACGTCATTTCCTAGGAGCCTTGCTTTGTAGACTGGTCCGTATCCACCTTCTCCTATTCTTTTCCGTTCGCTGAAGTTGTCAGTTGCCTTCTTAACTTGAGTCTCAGTGAACTGTCTAATGTGTGATGGAGTTGCTGGGCCACCGTTATCTGTTCTTCTCCTATTGAAACTACCGCTGATCAAGTTCAACATGGGCGCCTTCCTGCCCGAGCCAGGCTTCTCTTGTTCAGTTTCAATTCTCTCTAACTGCAATCAGTAACCTTTAGCTAGTTCAGGACTAGTTCTCAGAAAACTAAAACTAAATCATATCAGCATCGCACTTCGAGGGGAGTCACATTGTTATCATTTATGTGCATGAACAAGTCACACACACTGATACCTATAATTAATCTACGCATGCATAAACCTGGTGTGTAGTAAGAAGCTTTATTTTAACGAAAACCTCGAGTGAGATTGAACTCGTGGTGTCTCTTTCATTGTTGTATTGTCTGAGCAAGTAGTTCAGAGCCTCTTGCCTCATGTTTACAACTTCTCCAATATCCTGATCGGTATCATCTCTCTCTTCCTATACACAACCACAGAAAGTCATTTACCAGCAGAGCACAAATCGACAAAACTAAACGAGGAAGAAGGTTTTTTTTGCTTGCATAATTTTATGGGGGCTTTTCTTACATACCAGTTCATTTGCTGGTGTTGCATCAAGTTGACCATAATTGACCTCCGAACTGCTGGAAACCAGATGTGATGCAGGAACCTGATGAGTTCCAGATTCTCGCTGTGCATGCACATGAATTTTCTCAGAAATAGCTTCGCTGCAAGGAAATCTGATTACCAGTGTAAGAAGTTAAAGTAGCAGTTTTCATATCTACATGGTCCAAAAAAACAGGGACCTTGCTAGTTGCTAGTAAGACAATCTAAACAAGTGATTATGATGAAATTCTAGGATTAAACGTACCTACTGGATATCAGCTTTCCTTTTCGAACATGCCATATCTGACAATACTGGAGGAGAGAGATTTGATTTGCCATGGACCTGCATTTTGAGCTATTGAATCAACTGGAAATTCATAAAAAGGAAAAATATAATTGTACACTTAGTTAACAATTAACAAAGTTGGACCATAGCTTAAGATACTCAAGTCTAAACTACTCACATAGATACTGAAACTAGCATAAATTGGATCGCATTTGAAGAATATGAGAGATAATCATACGAGCGCCTACCTTGAACCGATGACAAGCCTCTTAATTTGGTATTTTTCAACAAGACATTTAATTCCTTCGACTACATCTTCGCGTTCAGTGTGACGTTCTGTGACCTTGATGTCAAGAGATTTTAAGATGAACATTATACACAAATCTGAGTGCATCAAGAAAAGTGTAAAATTTCTTCACATTTTAAACAAAGGAATAAGATGAATAGCATGTACAAGGAAGATAATAAAAATGTAAATCTGAGTACATAGAGAAAAGTTGATTGAATGCTACCTTCCTTTTAGCACACAAATATTTGTAATCATCTATCAGTTTTTGCATCTTTCTTCTCTCGTCATCTCTGTGTTTTGCTTGAGATTGTTCATTCCCATACTCGTATTTAAACTTAACTCCGACTGCAAGTATGCATCGTGTAAACAACTTTGTAATCATAACAACTAATTTAGGTTGACAATTTGAAGTTTAACCTCAAAGATAAAGTTTATCAACGACTGTCTACAAATTGCATACTAACATTACTCGTTTTTAGTAAATGAGGAAAGAGTATGCATGGATATGTCAACAATCTTAGATCCCACAAGGAATAGAGTTCATCAATTACCAAAAACTAAATCTGGAAAGATGAATCTTACGTCTCTGTAAACGATAGCTACTGTACAATAAGTGAAAGCTTCAGAGATCTTACAATCAGTGAGTATCCATTTTGAATGCCAGTGCACATGAACAAGGCCTATGGTGTCTCGTGGAAAATTCCTCATCACCCAGAGCAGGTTTTGCTTTTCTTTCTTATATTCCTTTCCGACTGCTACATGAATGGTTTCACAGCTATTGAACTTCCCAATTGCTTCTTCGGCGACAGGCTCTAAACGAAGGTCTGGAATTGGATCCATCATTAGCCAATTACACTCATCCACTCACATGTTATTTTCCTCTCGATTTAAAAGACTAATGTAGAACCATAAGAAGTAACCGACAACCGTCAGAAACAAGGAAGTTGAAAGGCACTGAATGGGTTTTTGATTAAACAATGGCAGTTGCAGGGGAAAATTAAACCTTGAAGTGACTTAAACGCGTTTTTTTCTATCCAACTGATTGCTCTAGGTGATCTTGTTCCCTATCCATACTGTTGTATCGTTTGGCAGTAGTTGTGAATGCTTGAATCCAGATGCAAAATGATTCAATACAAACTGAATGGTTTGGCTCTATGCACACTAGGATTTGTTCAAAATAAAATTCTTTTTTTTTTCTTCTCACCAGCAGATGCTTCGTTTCGGTGGAGGTGCTGTTAAGTGCTAACGGATTTGGTTAGAAGATGGACTCTCAATTATGAATGCTGAATGCATCACTGGGAAAAGAGGTTCTTTAGTTCGTTTGATTGTTTAATTTCACACAAACAAACATCCAACGAACTGAGGAAATAGTATTCATCAGCCGGCCAAACAATTGACTGCTTGTCAGTTTTGCAATTTGGAAGTCCTCATCCGATAATAATTATAAATAAATAAATAAAGACATAGCTAGAAGATGAAACTCATCTCATACTTTTTCTCTGGGGCGAAGGAAAGCTAATCCAGGTAGAAGAGGAATCAATTGCTCACAGTTGGCCTTCAAAAAATTAATTAATCTTATACTTATCTTTGAAAATATATCATTATTATTTTTTATATATTTATCTCATATATTAATTATTTGCCAATCCTAAATAATAAAATCTATTACAATTTAATAATAAAATATGACACTAAAATGGCCACCACTGGAACTTCATATAAATGAAGCCTTTTATTTTATTAAAAGTTGAAATAAATATAAAATTATTATTATTATTATTTTTAAAATTAAAATTTCTTATTAGGGGCTGAGAGATTTAAAAAAAAAAAAGGCTAGAACATAATTGCCCAACGTCCACCAGACACTCAAATGAATAATATCTTTACACAAATCGTAAAGCAAATCTCCATCCGGATCTAATTTGCACTAAGGTTCCGGTACTCTCTCATTCCACAAAATAGTCGACCAGTTTCCTGCTTGGACGTAGTTTCGTGGGGCCCAGAGAGCAGACCAGTGAAAATGCATTAACCGTTGGATAGAAATCGGTGGACCCATCATCGTGATCTTTTTGCCTTCGTTCTTGTCAATGATAACTCATCGGCTTGGTTGATTCGCACTTTATGCTGAACCCTACTCGGTCGAACCACTGCCCCAATCACGATGGGGAAAGGACGACCCCGGGCCGTCGAGAAGGGCGCCCTAGGGCACGCACCCGGCGG
>JBBMKF010333227.1:0-15099 GCA_037834155.1 Curcuma caesia
ATTTGAACCAAACAAGATTATTGTTCATACTCTTGAACAGAGAACGAAAGTTATCAATGATAATCTTCAACCAAACACCTCCTTAGTCAAGGCTAAGTTATTTCAAAAAAAAAAAAAAGAAGCCGTAAAGCACAATTCAGAAAGCTAGAAAGTCATCCAAAAAAGGTCCACATAACAATTAGTAGAAAAACAAATATGCAAGTTTAGCACAGAGAAGATGGCTACCGATTGACCCAACTGCATCATCCATATACTCGCATATTATCAGTTGTCGATATTTGACTGTTTACTGCATTCTTGATATTCAAAAAAAAGAGATTCTGTGGTTACATCTAAGAATCTGAGGGTATTAATGAGACTGAAAAACACACCTCTTTTATGCTAACGCTGACAGATACAACTTCAACACAAAAAAACTGAAATTATATCTAGATTTCACTCCAGTAGTGTATTGTTTTCCTACTTTTTCTTTTTTGTTTCCAGGCACAGGTGATTAGTGATTACAGAAAGTCTTTTCATTTCCTAAGTTTCATGTGTAATCAGTGCTTATATAAAGTAATTATGTTGATGAAGAATATGAATGATAATGTAGTTACAAGTATTTAGAACCATAGCGAGTTTGATAAAAGAATTGTCTATAATTGATTTACATCAAAAGTCAGCTCAGCGCCCATGTTTTTCACATTATCCAATATAATGTGACTTGTTGCATATTATTTCAGATGGTATGTTGCTAAATGGTCATAATGCAAAAAAGAACTTCTAAGTAGAATAAATTGAATATATAAGAAATGTAGTTACGAAAATAAGAAAATGATTGATTAAGATGAATGAATATAGAATTCCTATAACATAGAATTTTTAGATATCTTACATCTATTAGTCATCAAGGAAATATTGATCAAGATAACATTATGAGAATAATGAGTGATTGAAATGGAGAAAACATTTTAGAGTTTTTTGTGATCATTGTATACCCTTAGCCTGAAAAGAAAAATTCATAAGACAGATACAAGCCAGCATACTTCATTATCTGTGATACAGCAAATCTTCCCTTCACTTTATGGTTTCGATACAGTTTTAAAAAGAAAAATAAAATAAAAGCAGAGAGTGATTAGATATAAATTCAATATATGATAAAAAGAGGGGGAAAATAAATTTAGATGGTATGAACGTAGTCAATGGCTAAATTTTATAATTAGCAAAAATCAATCAAAGTGAACGTGTAAAGGAGGAAGGGATACACTGAGAACTTGATTTAATATAAGAAAATTCATTTAATTAACTTAAATATCATTATCCATAGATCTCAATAGAGGGATAACCATGATGATGTATTAACAACAATGGATGATTGAGATCTCAGAACTGAGATCATTTGACACAGTTCAAAATTTATGTGAATTAACACCTGAATGCTCAAAAATTAAGCTTTCACTCTTGATTTGAAAAGAAATAACAAAAAAACAAAAGTTACCAAAGAAAATCTTTTTTTTCTTCTGAGGAATGGAAGGTTAAAGTCTACATACTTTCATGGATAGTATGTGCAAGTTTTTTAGACTAATCAACAGTAGATAAGAAGCATGTGCTTGAAGTATCTCCACAATAAAAGTTGAACTCTTTTTCAAATTTGTAATGATGATAGCATATACTGCTGTTAACTAATAATTCAATGTTCTGAATGACTATTTGAATAACTAATAATTCAAATTTGTAATAGATGTCTACATGTATATATATTTGAATTTTCGCATATGCACACACATAACCAAAGAATCACGGAATTCACAACCAGAAAAATTTCTTGAAAAAACATATAAACCAAAATTCATCTACTTAGATCCACCAAAAATTGAATAATAAATGATCTGTTTGGCAGATCAAAAATCTTGTGCATGCAATGGATTTGCTCCTAAAGGAAACATACAAACAAACAAATAAAGGAGTAAGCCAGTCACTGCATTGATCGATCAACAAAAAGTAGCAACACAATGGAAAGAAGTAACAATAACTAAACAATCCTTATGAGCCCATCGTCTACTAAAGCATGATCATTAGCACACATCCTTATTTGAATACAATATGCACGACTGAAAAGCCTATACTGAAAACAAAAACCAATAACAGCTAACCGATACATCTAATGCAATAATAAAAAAAACGAGTATTTAGAAAATCTGAAACCAAAGAACGAGAATTAAAAAAAATTGCTACTCAGTTTCAAGCTTCCCAGAATTTGAACCTTTCCTGTAGGGACTAGAGACTTCTTTGTCTTCTTGTCTGTTCGCATTTCGAACAAAGAAGGTGGACCAAAAGAGAAGAATGAAACATACTCGTCATACAGTCCTGTTATGCTTGAAGAAACCATCGATAGAGGAACCAATCATCCTATGAAGCGCAAGCAACAGAGCTGGCAACATCTGATGCAACAGAGAACCGAGTAAGAAAGATGCGGGGGAGAATACAATTGAAACCATAATCCCTAGCGAATTATGTATCACAAATCCTTGCCCTAATCAACAAACCTGTGAACCCTTGCCCTAATTGATCCGGTTATTCATACAATTCGCTGTAGCACCTGGAGGGAAGAATAAAACACTGGAACTGCACCGCCGATCGGTTCTATGATCGCCTAAACCCCCTCCACCTCCTCCTCCCAGCGAGTCAAGGTCGAAGAGGAGAATCAATTCTAAAACAGTCGATTCCGCGACGTAATACTCCTCGATCCGCTTCGGATCAACTGAAGAACCGGGCAGAGGGAGGTGGAGACGACAGATCGATTCATCGGGACAGGACTCCGGCCGATCCGAGCCGGGCGGACGGCGCACAGCGAACCGCCTGTGAGAAGGGAAGCAACCGGAAGATTCGGTTCTTCCACCGAGGACCGGTCCGACGGAATTTTTGACCAGTAAACAAGGATTGGGCCGTGGCTAATCAAGGAAACCAAACCGGATCGGTTACCGGTTTAGCCGGTCAGACCACAAACCCTCGCCCCCTCCTATAAATATTCGCCAAACCGGACCAAATCGCCTCCTCTCGATTTTTGGGTTCTTTCGGCTCTGCAGCGAGCGAGCGAGCGACCGCGAGGCGAAAAGCCAAGTAAGTTCTCTAAACCAAACCAAGCCTTGTTTTGCTTTTTGTTCCGTCCGTGCCTTTCGTTGTTCTTCGGCATAGCTTGTGCGTCACGTGATCTGAGACCCCTCTCTTCGTTGTTCCCGCATCGCTAACGTGGTCCGCCATGCCCTTCCTTTTCAGGCGGAGGAGGGAAGCGATTCGATTCCGCCCGCCCCCGCCGCCGCCGCCGCCGCCGGTGAGATGGCGTCCGCATCCGAGATCATCCTGCCAATCGGCACGCAGAAGCACGATCCGGCGTGGAAGCATTGCCTCATGGTGCGGTCGGCTGGGCGGACCAAGCTCAAGTGCGTGTACTGCATGAAGTTGTTCCTCGGAGGTGGCATCCATCGCATCAAGGAGCACCTCGCCCGGCATAAGGGAAATGCGTCGTGCTGCCCCAAGGTGCCGCTTGAGGTGCAGCTGGCTATGCAGCAGAGCCTAGATGGCTCCTCGGCGAGGAGGAAGAAGAAGCTCAAGTACTCAGAGGAGGCGGCGACGAATGCTAGTCCTATTCAAACAGCGATCCCGATGCAACTAGAAGGAGGCGAGGTTGGTTCCGGGATGCATTTAATGCAGATTCAGGATGTGATCGACATCCCCGTTGAAGTGCGAGAGGAGGGAGTTGTATCTAAGCCTCCTGAAAAAGCGCGGAAAAAGAGATCAAGGTTGGCTTCGCCTCTCCAAAATTCTCTTTTTCCCCAACAGACTCCTGCTCTGATCGTAGACGCCGGAAAGTCTATTATTGGAGGCACCGTCACCAAGGACCAGGTTTGTATGGCTATTGGGAAGTTCCTATTCGAGGCTGGGGTGCCTCTGGAAGCTGTCAATTCGCCACATTTCCAATCCATGGTAGATGCACTCGCTTTGGTTGGACCCGGCGTGGGAACGTTTTCTTATCATGATTTTCGTGGCTGGATTTTGAAGCGATCCGTCGAAGAGATGAATAATACATTGGAGCAGTACAGGGCCGCATGGAGTCGCACTGGGTGTTCGGTGTTGGCAGACGAATGGACTACGGCTACAGGCAAGACTTTGATAAACTTTTTAGTCTATTGTCCTGAAGGAATCATGTTCCTCAAATCTGTTGACGCTTCACACATTGTGTCATCGGCCGATACTCTGTACGAGCTACTTAAGCATGTCGTAGAAGAAGTCGGCGAGAAAAATGTAGTTCAGGTCATCACAAATTATACTGAGATCCATATTGCTGCTGGGAATAAGTTGACTGAGGCGTTCCCAACCTTGTTTTGGACGTCATGTTCTTCTCAGTGCATTGAGGCAATGCTAGAGGATATCAGTAAATTGGGAGTGATAAGTGAGATCATTGAGAATGCTAAAGTAATCACAGGATTTATGTATTCTCATGCTACTATTCTGAACATGATGAGGAATCACACAAATGGGAAAGATTTGATAATTTCTTGCAACAGTCGACCTGCCATGAGCTTTATTGCATTAAAGAATATGATTAGCCTAAAGGATAATTTGAGAACAATGATCACTTCCGAAGAGTGGCTGGATTCACCATATTCAAGAAAGCCTGCAGGAGTTTTAATTGCTGATCTTATTTGTAGCTTGAATTTTTGGTCTTCTTGCGTTGCAATTGTTCGAATAACAGAACCACTTTTGCGAGTTCTTAAATTAGTAGAGAGCAATAAGAAGCCAGCCATGGGATATATTCATCTGGCTATGTATCAAGTCAAACAGACAATAAAAAAGGAACTTGTTAAGAAGGAAGACTACATGACTTATTGGGAGATTATAGACTGGAGATGGAATAGACAACTGCCTTGTCCTCTTTATGCAGCCGCCTTCTTCTTGAATCCTCGCTTCTTCTTCAGCATTCAAGGTGATGTGTCCAATGAGATATCGTCCGGAGTGCTTGATTGCATAGAAAGACTTGTGCCTGACGCAAACACCCAAGACAAAATCCAAAAGGAGCTCAGTCTATATAAAAGTTCTTCAGGTGACTTCGGAAGGAAAATGGCTATTCGAGCAAGAAACACTTTACTTCCTGGTAAGAAAAAGTAAAAATAAACAATGTTTCTTCAAAGTTTCTCTGATGCTAATCTCCTTTGATTACTTCTCAGCTGAGTGGTGGTCGACCTATGGAGGAGCTTGTCCGAACTTAATGCGTCTCGCCATTCACATACTCAGTCAAACTTGCAGTGTGAAGGGATCCGAACGAGTTTACATTCCTTTCGAACAAATTCATAGCCATAGAATGAACTATCTAGAGCACCAACGTCTTTCCGACCTCATCTTCGTGCATTATAACTTGCGACTACAGCGAAGGTGCACATCTTTTTCAGTTTACGTGTCATAAATGAATATCATCATCTCTCATTATGATTTTGTTTCTCCTCGTCAATGTACACAGACAAATTTTCAGGCACAAACCATTCGATCCTATTTCTGTCGACAATATTGACGTCGTGGGGGACTGGGTTATCGAAAAAAATGAATTGTTCTCCGTCGACAATGAGCCTTCCAATTGGATGCTACTGAACCAGCCAGTGGAAGCTCAAATGCAATGGGTGAATGTAGACGATGAAGAAATCGAAGCTTTCTTTGCCGGTATGCTTTCATTCCACCTCATGCGCGATTGAAACTTCTGGTTCATTACCAATTTTCTGCTGAAAACTTGATTTGCACAGGCATTGATGATGAGGTGATCCAAGGTGCTGGCAAGAATGTCGAAGATGATGGGGATGTAAAAGAGGAAGTTCACGTAGATTCTTCTTTTACATGAATTGATTTATTTTTTTTTCAGATCCTTACATGTTAGTGTAGTTCTGTAGATAATTCTATTTGCAAGTCGACTGATCGTATCCTTTCGTGTCACATAAAGCTTGTCATGTATGGGACCGTTGTTCTTCCGGAAATCCATATCTCGAGAGTGTAAATTTAATATCTTGTTGGTTATTTTACTTGGATTCTTTGAGAAAGCTGTTATTTTATTAAAAGATTTAAAAAATAATTATAAAAAAATGAAATTACATGCGTGACCCGCCCTAATTCCCAGCTTTACGTGGCATTCGTTGGTGATTAAAAAGTCAAAAATGCCCTTGCGACTTTAATAAATCACATTCCTGCACCTCCGGGCCCTACCCAACCAAACGGAAACCGTATGGCCATGCTGCGTGCAAGCCCGGCTCATGGCGCTCGCCCCACCTCTCATCCGCTCGTGCGCGCTTCGACCTCAACCTCGAGCCCATGGCGGCGCATCGCAAGCATGCTATCCATTCCCTCGATTACCAGGTGCAAGTCCAACGATCGTTCGTTATCCCTTCATCATCCCCTGCCTCGCTGCTGCCTTTCTCTCCGCGACAGTTGCGAACCGTACTTGGCCATGCCTCGAGGTAATATACTCTCCTAACTCGCCGGGGCGGAGGATACTTGTAATGGAACGCTGACTCTTATTCTTGCAGATTACGAGGAGGTTTTGCGTTGTTTGTCCTCCCTCATCACCCAACGCACTCGAGGCGATGGAGCCAATAGGGGTGACCAGTTCGATCTGATGTTCGACTACCTGAAGGTCCGTTCCTAGCTTTAAGCTCTTCTCCTGTTCGTTGGTTTTGTTGGCTGGTTGAATGTGCACGATTGGTTTGAATGCTTAGATTTTGGATTTGGAAGACGCGATTTCTCAGCTCAAGGTTATCCATGTAGCTGGGACCAAAGGAAAGGTGTGAAATTTTGGTTCTGCTTTGCTGTTTGTGTCCATTGTTTTTCTTAAGCCGTGAAAGGTGGTGATTCAGGGTTCCACGTGCACGTTTACGGAATCAATCCTCAGGTCTTGTGGGTTCCGCACTGGACTGTTTACTTCTCCTCACTTGATCGATATACGGGAGCGGTTTCGACTTGATGGGTAAGAATTCGAGCTTATGTCCGGAGTAGGTGTTTTTTTCCTGTTCAATTTAGTTTGCAGAAGCAAGAAATAATATAGTTCTCAATGCTATATCATCTGTGTGTCGAAGACAGGTTCAGTTAATTGCCCGCAGCATTGATATTTTTCCTTGCAATTCCATACCTCAAGTGGCACTGACATTGCTTTGTTTCTTGATGAGAATTTCAGAGTAGAGATTTGTGAAGATAAATTTTTGGACAACTTTTGGTGGTGTTGGAATAGATTAAAGGTACTCACATCCACAGGATTAAATGTTTTTAGTTGCACGTGTTTGTTTTTCCTCTTAAGAATTTTTCTCTTTGTTATTCAGCACTAAGGTTTGTGCTTTCTACAGTTAGTAACGACAACAGTTCTGTCCCTAAATGTTTTTGTATACTTGTATAGTGTACATTATGAATGTTTTTCTTCCTTACCTTTTCAAGTCTTTACCTCCTTGTCATTGTTTTTCTTTTAATTTCTATGCCAGATTGTATACCGTTTTCATCAGTCAGCTTAACATTGTTTTATTTGCTTCAGGAGAAAACTGGTGATCATTTACAAATGCCGTCTTATTTCCGCTTCCTTACGCTTCTAGCATTTAAGATATTTTTAGCAGAGCAGGTCGAGTTTACATTACTTTTTGAATTTATTATTGCTTTATTATTTTACCATATATTACCCAATCTTTGCATGTTTGTTTCCTCTATTATTGGTTGTGGACCTCACTAAAGTAAAGTTCAACTTTCTGCTTTAGTTTTTAAAACAATTTCAAGACAATTTAGATAATGATATAGCATTCTCAAAAGGATAGCTAAACAGAATTTAGAAAAGGATGAAGCTTTCCTAATTTTCATTGCTCTTATACTATGGATATGGAGTCGGTTCTCTAAAAAGAAATGCATATTGAAGTTGGATGCAACTTGAGTAACTTATATTTTGGATCTTGCTTCAAACATGAACTCTGAATCACAAACATAAGAAAGTGTATAAATTTCAACAAATGATGATGTCAAACCATGACTAAGAATCTGTGTCCTAAGGAAATCTTACATGATGATGTCAGCAAACAGGTTGTTATTACTCTGCTACAATTATTTGCTTGTGTTAGCATAGTTGCCTGATCACATGCATATTTTTGAATTATTTCTGGTACTGAGTAGAATCAGTGGTTTGCAACTGATCAATATAGGTGTCTGATTTGAAATTTGATAGGTCGAAGTTGCTATTATGGAAGTTGGTTTAGGAGGAAAATATGATGCAACTAATGTGGTGAGCACATACCAGAATTCATTAAAAAAAATTTAATATTTTCTTTCAGATAATTGTAGTGGACAAGTCATGGGAATTATAATAGTACATTTCTCATTATCAGTTTTCATTGTCATATTTCAGGTACGGGAGCCAATTGTTTGTGGCATAACCTCCTTGGGTTATGACCATATGGAAATCCTTGGTTAGTTCCTGACCTCCTTCTTATCATGTGCACTTTAGCTCTTGTCAACTTTTTTTGTAAACTGGGATGCGCTTGTTATTCTTGACCAATTTTGTTTCTAGATATTGAGAATGATATAGGAGCATGCTTTGAGATCATGGGTTACAACTTTTGACCAATCATTTGCAGTAGTTAGGCATACCAAGTTGTCTATGTACTGTTTATGTTGGCTAAAATAACTATTTTTCACGATCTTCAATAAACAATGGTAGCAATCAGAAACTAAAAGTATCTTATTTCTCCATATCCTATACTACACATAATTGATGATCAAAATTTGATTTGCATTGAAAAGATGCCTTCAAAATGATGATATTTGGGGCATTTCTAGACTGTTGTTTGTTACAATTCTCCATGAGCAGGAAATACACTGGGCAAAATTGCTGGAGAGAAAGCTGGTATCTTCAAGGTTTGTCGTTTCACTGATAATATGCTATCAAATGTCAAATTTCACATACTTTTTCTCCATATCTTCTATTTCATTCTCTCAGAAAGGAGTGCCTGCATATACTGTACCGCAGCCAGAAGAAGCAATGAAAGTGCTGGTAGATAAGGCTTCTCAATTAAGTGTAAGAACATGTTTTACAATTATGGTCAATCAAGATATTAATGCTATAACTGGAGTGACAAACTTATAATATTCACATGTGAACAACACTTCTTCTCATTCCACCACAGATTTCACTTCAAGTAGTTTCACCTTTAGACCCTGGAAAACTTGGAATTCAACATCTTGGACTAGATGGGGAGCACCAATATATAAATGCTAGTCTTGCTATTGCCTTGTCCAGTACATGGCTTTACACAACAGGAAATTCAAAAGACATAAACTTAGACCAAGATGTATGTGATTTCTTATTTTTCCTATTATCATTTTTTTATCATTTCAAGCAAATAGTCACTACATTCTTCATGGCGATCAGAATTTACCTGAACAGTTTGTCAGAGGCTTATCAAGGGCCAGTTTAGAGGGGCGAGCACAGATTGTTCCTGATTCATTTGCACAACAGCTAAACTCCAATATTGGAGATTTGACTTTCTACCTTGATGGAGCACATAGCCCAGAAAGTTTGGAGATGTGTGCAAAATGGTTTTCTCATGTTATAAGAGTTGACAGTTTAAACTTGGAGAAACAATCTATCAAGAGCAATTACATCAGAAAGGTAAAATTTCTCTTTTTTTCACTTGCTTTGAGCAGGAAAAATAGATAAGGCCTATCAACACCAGTCTAAGAGTTTCGGCTGCAGGGAGGTCAACCTAATTCACCGGGAGGGAAGGAATATTTACATATACTTCTATTCAACTGCATGTCAGTTCGAGACCCACAGCTCTTGCTTCCACGTCTGGTCAATACTTGTGCACACCTTGGTAAGTGAAAAGATGAAACTTCTGCTTTGGATGTTGAGCCATTAACAGATGTTATTTTTCGCTTTTTCTAAATATTTGTGCTTAAATTTTCTTTCAATTTTGTGTCCTATAAAAGTGTTGTCTTGTTTCTCATATTTCTCTTTTATAGTTGTTCATCTGGACATTTTTAGCTTTTTTTTTATCTCTTCTCTCAATTGACTTTGCTTAGCTCTTAAAATTTGCACACTGTGAACAACTTCTGGAATTGTAGCTATGGTTTGATCGTGCTTGAAGATATTGGTAGCATCCTGTCCATACTTTATTTGTACTATTAGCAAAAAATTCTTAAATGCCCAATTTTCTTCACCCCTAAAATAAACTCGTTTTTATTTGTAATTTTTTGAAACTTATCTATTTCATGGGTTACTTAGTTATGATGTAGGTGAATGTTCATGTGAACACTAAGCAATATCTTGTTCTTTGATTTTGAAATCTTTTTTAACACAACAATACAATTCATAGCTTGTTTGATAAATTTTAGTTTGACATTTGACCCTAGAGTTTACCAAATGTGCATCAATTTGACCTTGAAGCTATCATATATTTCAGTGTGGTCCTTATCGCCCCCAAACTTGGCCAGCTTCATCCACAATTGTGGACACTAGTAGAAACATGTGAAGAAGAATGAAGTAAATAATTTGCCTGCTAAGAAGAGAGTGGGGGATGTGTTGTAGGGTGGATTTATAAGGACAAACAGACAATTTTAGCCTTACCAATCTTTGCTCTCTTGATCACATGAACAATAGCTACCTTGGACATGATTAGGTGAGGTGTTTGGGGATGTCAAGAACCAAAACAATGCATCAGGGGGTTGATAGTTGTTGCACATTTGGTAAACTTAGGACCAATTTGAGATGATTTGTTCAAACTTGAATGGTCAAATTTGAAATTTTGTTTACTAGCACTTGTCTTATCGTATTTGTCAATTTATAACAAGTTTGTCGAGTACTTGCCAATTCCCATGAAATAGCTATATATGGTTGTTCCCGGCCTTGAGAAGATGATTGTAGATATCTGTCTCAACATCTATGAGTAACAAATGCTCACTTATTACATTCAGGAGTGAAATTCCATAAGGCTATCTTTGTGCCAAACCAATCAGTATACAACAAAGTAAGTTCTGATGCAGCAGCACCACCAGCTGATGCCCATCAAAGTGATCTGTCATGGCAACTGACACTACAGAGGGTATGGCAAAACCTAGTTCGAAGCGAACAAGGTTTGTCATATTATGTGCTTGATTTTTCTTTAGTTTATTGTAGGCCTTGTGATTCTTTTTTAAGATACAAATGTACCTTCAAATTACGGAATGTGTTTGCCAATGTTCTATTGCAGTCATATATACTTCATTAGCAAATTTTGAAGTTAATTCACTGACTATTTCAGACCCAGGCGATATTAGTGAATATGGCGGCAGTTTAGTATTTCCTTCTCTCCCATTGGCCATAAAGTGGCTCAGAGAAAGTGCTCTTCAAAATAGATCTACTCAATTTCAGGTATGAAACTAGTTTCGCTAGTTCATGGAAACTTTTAGGTTGCATAACTATGAAATCCTTGAAAACAATCTAGCATGATTCCCGTGCATTTTCGGATATTCCACTTCTATAATAGTGTTTGAATGAACTTGGCATCTTATTAATGACAGTTTGTTGTCGGTGAACCGGCAGTAGGGTGATTTACATTTTTAATGTAATTATGGTCATTGAAAATAAACTATGCCCAGGTTTTTAAGATATTGACCACTGTGATTTACAACTGCAACACGACGTCAATTGAGTGAATCTGTGCTCCATATTACAATTTGTTTGCACTGCTCCCCTGAAAATTGAGCTAATTTCTGCAATTTTTTTTTAAATTTCAGGTTTTAGTAACAGGATCCTTGCATCTTGTGGGTGATGTCCTGAGATTAATCAGGAAATGATACTTGGTTCAATTAATTTGCTGCACCATGTTGATAAGGTTCACTGACTCTTTGTTTTTCTAGTGAATCGAGCAATAGGTATTCAATTATGGCATTCTTTCTATTATCTTTTTTATGAATAGCCGCTTTAATTATTGAAACCCTCTGAACTTTAGGAGGAGATTGGCAACAAGTTTTGGATTATTCTCACTTGTTAAAATTCTTGTTCCACAGCCTGAAAAGACAGCAATGATGATTTAATTTATTCTCCAAACTTTGTAAAGAAGTGTAAACGGTGATCGAGTTGTAACATTATTTCCAGATTTCCATGATAGAGTCTGTTTGTTCCCCAATTAATGTATTTCTGTAAACCATTGTTTGACAAACTTTTACAATGAAAAGTATTTTCCTGTTGTCCTAAATGCAAGAACAATGTAACGTCATCCCTATCGGGGGAAAAATAGAACAATGAATTTCATGAATATTCTTCATGATGATCAGTAATTGAAGTTGTTGAAGAGGTCGAACCCATCCTGCCATTGATGGTCATCTAGCTCCAGCCATGTCGACTCGGGATCAATGCAAGACAATGGTACTGCAGCTAAGTCTTCGTCCGTCATTTCCGGCCATGGCAGTGCAGTTAAGTCTTCTTTCGTCAGTTCCGGCCATGGCAGTGCAGTTAAGTCTTCCTCCGTCAATTCTGGCTCAACCTCTGCCACCGCCGCGCCCACCACCTGTTCGACCGGCGGCCGCGGCGGCGCCACCAGCGTCCGCGCCTTCTCCCTCTCGACCCTGTTGCTCACCAACACCAGCTTCATCTCCACCAACCTCACGAGCTCCGCGGCCTCTTCGATCCCCGCGTTGCACATCCTCTGCCCGCCGGCGGACAGCACCTCGTGCAACAGCAGGGTCGCCTCCAGCTCCCTGTTATCGCGCTGCTGCCGGCGGATTCGGTCCTGCAACTTGGCCGCCCTCAGGCGGAGGAAGCCCTCCTGGTCCATCTTCTTGCGGCCCTGGTGCGGTTCCGGCGCGGCCCTAAGCCGAGCCAACACGCGCGCGGCCTCCGCCGGCGACGGCCACACCTCCGGCTCCGCCTCCTCAGGACCGTATACGACGGCGCAGGCGTCGACTCCGCAGAGGATGGCCAGCTCACTCGTCTTCTTGAACAGACTCCGCTTCCGCTTCTTGAAGGTAGCGCGTCGCGTGGCGTCGTGGGCGATCCACGCAAGCGCAACCTTCTTCCTCGGCATCCTCGAGAATTCAGTAATTCTAATCGACCTTGTTCGATCAACGAACTCTAATTTATAGGCAATGCCAGGGAGTTCTAATCCAGTTAGAATTGAAACATATGAAAATATTTCAGTCAGAATCCTTGATTGAAACTGATTAAAATCTTTCAAAATCTAATAGCAATGATTAATAAATCATTAATTAATTTTCACTACATCAAAATTGGCACTCATAAAATTTATTCCTTTTTTTTCGTTGTTTGATTTGCTTCGTAGCGTTCAAATTGTCATATGTGTGATGCATGTGTTGAAAACCTTCATCCTTTGTATTACCGATCCCAATCTATACTTTTAAAATAGATCATTTTTTCGTCTCATTGGTCATGTCTTTGCTTAGACACAAATCACCATTATTAGGGTAGAATATAAGCAGGCGGGCCCATTTATCTCTCTATTTGGGCCTTCCGTGGCCAGCCCGATATGTGGTCTAAAGCCCAACCTGGGTCAGAGAGATGCTCATGGCTCAGGCCGGGTTCATCTCGCTGGCGGACAGGATTGCCCACTTTTCTTGCCTTGTGGCCCAAGGCAACCGAGAAGTACTATTGTCCGTTTGATGAGAATCTGACGGCCAATAGCACACTCTAATAAGAAGGTGTTTACCATCTCGCCCTCGCTTCGTTCGAGTTCTTTTATTTTGCACGCGAAGGCTTTCGATCCAAGCGGCAGGAGGAAGCGGTGGGGCATTAGCCGGGGAGGAGTAGACGAAGAAATGCAAGGGATGGAAAGACTGCATCGCATTTTCTCGGGTGCCGGCGGGATGGGCCACCCGCCGACCGATTCCCCGCAACTCGACTCCGCCGAGCAGGTCTACATCTCCTCTCTCGCCCTCCTGAAGATGCTCAAACACGGTAATTGCGACTGACGATCCTTGCGTTTCCTGCTCTTCCTTGTATTATAGTTTGACAACGACGATGGCGATTTTTTAAAAAATTTAGTCTAAGATTAGGGTTTGTTTTGATGTTGGGGAAACAGGGAGGGCTGGGGTGCCCATGGAGGTGATGGGGCTCATGCTTGGGGAGTTCGTGGACGAGTACACCGTTAGGGTCGTCGACGTCTTCGCGATGCCGCAGAGCGGGACGGGCGTCAGTGTGGAGGCCGTTGATCACGTTTTCCAGACCAACATGCTCGACATGCTGAAGCAGACAGGAAGGTCTCTCTTTTTTCCTTTTCCTAAAATTTATTTCTTTCGGATCTTTTTGTCAGATTTGTTGATCTGCTCTAGATCTGCATGCTTGGGATGAAATTGCTGTCTGCTACTTCTTTTAGTCCATCGTTTAACTGAGCTTATCTTGTTGATTCGAGTTGGAGTTTCTGCTTGTGGCTATAGGGCTTTTCAATTTTGTGTTCATAAAGACAAATCAATATGCTTCATAACTTATATCTTTTTTAGGTATATGGCAATAATGAATATTGATTTGTGAAGCTATTCATTGTGATCATAATGATCCCTTGGAGGGAAAATTAGTCGGTAGGTTTCAATTCATAGTCTCATAGGTTGGATCAGTTGTCCAAATATGTGCATCAACTGTGAAATACAGATCCGTGGGTATTGTTTAAACAAAGTGTTCGCCTAGCACTTTTCTCACTGATTGTTTTTGGAAAGACAACAATGGGCAAGTAATTTTTTTGAAACAGAATGAGCTGAGTGTTTTCAATAAGACTATAATTCCTTGATTAATTTGCCCGAATAAAAAGGATGGGTGTCAACTATCAAGATCCATGATTTTTAGATATCCTGGGCTAAAAGGACCTTTCTAGCACAGCATGCATGAATATTAAGGTACACAATTGACAATTCTATATAGAGTAGCTGGCTCCAAATAGTTGAAGACAAAATATATCTTGATGATGATGAGTTAAATAGGCAAGGGGCAAGGAAGCCAAGCTGGTTAAGTTGTAGATCATGAGTTACAAATAATCTTTCAGGGATCCAAATCACAGTTTCTTTTATTAATTGGAATCTCCAAATAGAAGCAGAATGGTTTATATATAAAGTATGACCATGTAAATT
>JBBMKF010333445.1:0-15097 GCA_037834155.1 Curcuma caesia
TCCACCTTTTTGTGCTAGATCTAGTAAGTAATTCCACGGTCCCTGTGGATTCGATCTTTTTATTACTTGACGACATTCCGTATACTTGCGGAACGCTATCACTCGACCAGACACGTGATTAGGTTTTCTTCTCTCTCGGGATTACGAGCACTGTAGCTTCTCACTCGCAATTCCCTGCTGAGATCCTGACTTCCTCCGCTGCCCTTCTCCATCATCTTCTTCTTTCCGATTAGAATTAGTGTGGCAGCGGGCAGTCACAACAGTGGACAAGTGCCGACGATCTGCAAGAGACCATGTCGTGGGTGGTTCACTCCAGTAATTGGTCTTCTTTACACCCTCCAATCGTACTTTAGTAGCCGTGGGTAGTTCACTCAGGCGATTGGTGGCCGACAATATTTCACTCAGTAGGGATGTCGTCGTGGGTTGTTTGCTCCAGCAAGTTCCCTATTCCTTCAAACCAACTGGAGCTCGTCAAGGGACATCCTGTTTAGCTCTGACCATCCTTTAGCCAACTGAAAACACATGGTAAGGAGTTTCATTTCCTTTCTTCTGATTCTTTATCTGTGATTTGTAGCAAGGTATTACAGTGGATGAAGGATTCTAACTCTTGCCTTCTCTGATCACATTCTGTCGTAAGTGGTTTGCTCCAGCGAGATTCATCTCTCTATTATCGGGATTCAACCAAAGTGGTGTCATTGTTCTTCATTCTATGTCGATCCAAGAAAAATCCAAATTCTTTATTCTGTTCAGATTGATTAAGATAAACCCCCTTGTTTGATTTTGTTTCTGAATTATGATTCATATTGAGATTGAATGGTTGTTGAACTCCAATTTGTTTAATGTGATAGATTGTTTGAATAGGAATGAAATTGTTGGTTGTTTGGTTTGGGTGTGTGAGTCTACACATGTTGTGATGGCTAAAATGTAAGGGCATGAACATGTTCTTGATTTGGGATGGGTTAAAGTTAATTCTATGTTGTTTGTTGAGCTCTTAGAAATGAAGTGTTTCATGTGTTGAAATCATGAGAATGAATTGAACCATGTGATGTTTTGTTAAATGTATAGACATGGAATTGGATTATGAAAATTAAGTTGTATGGTTGAAATTGTGGTAATGGAACATGTTCTGTTGGTTTATAATTGTGGTAATAAAACATAGTGTGATGTTTAGCTTGTTGTTTAATGTTTGCAATGGATGTTTGTATAAACATGTTCTTGTGTTGAATATGTCCTTGGATTGAATATGAATGCAACCAAGCATGTTTGGTTGTTTAGTGTGTTTGTAATTGAACAATGTGAGTTAATGATGTTCTTGTTTAGAATGTTGGTGATGGAATGTGGTTTGTTATTTAAAAAGTAGATTGAACATCTTATCTTGTATTGTATATATGAGCAATTGTTGATATATGAACTAGTACATGTTAATGGTTTGAAAATCAATTGATGTTTTGTTTGTTATAGTTGTTAGATAATGAGATATGTCAGTTGTTTGTTTGAAATTGATAAGAAGTGAATTGAATTATAGCAATTGCATGTGGACTTAGTTTAGTTGAATAAATTGTAATTTGTGAAATTTATTGTACCTTAATGTAATTATGTGAATTAGGGATGAAAGTGTAAATTTGGGTGTTGTTTGAATATATTTGTAATTAGGATGTATGAGGTATTAATTTATAAATTATGTATAATTAATATTCATTTGTTAAGTGTAGTATTTAATTGTTAATAAAGGGATTTTGTGAATGGTTAGGAGGATGTTTGTTTAATAAGGTCAACAATAAAAACTCCGCACCATGTTGTCTAGGATAACTTCCTATCATTGATTCTGCGAGAGAGATCACCCGGACCTCTACTATACTACTTGAGTGACAATTAGGGGTTTTGGTTAATTATAAATTTTAATTTTGAATGTTGTGCATGATAATAAAAAAATAAAATATCAAATAAAAATATACTATAAAAATATCACCATTAAAATTTTAGCGTCGTTATCGAGGGATTCAATTGATATTTGTTTATTTTAGACTGTATATTAGTATTGTTTATTATTGTATCTTCTTTTTTATTTATTCATTTATTTAATTATGATTCTTAATTGTGATTTGATAGTGAGGTGAGTTGTCTTTACATAGAGCCCTACTCATGTTAGGCAGATCCTTTCTTAAATTGCTAGAACCAAGATTGAAGTATCCAAAGGAGGATCATTCTCTTCTTAGTATTGATTTGTCTAATGATTTGGATTGTATAGATCTGTTGTTGGAGTTTGCTTTTTATTTGGTTATTTATGATATTTCTGAATTATATTTTGATTCTGATGATTCTAATGAGTTTGAAAATGATGATAGGATCCCAGTTCATAAAGGCCTAGCTGTGGCCCTTTCTATCTTAGAGAGGAATATGAAAGTGTAGGGGCTTGCGCACTTAAAGCAACACCCCAAGAATCACTTCCATTAGTCGTTGAGCAACTGGTCTCACATATTTTGCAGAGTTAGAGTACCCAGGGAGATCATCAGTGATCAAGGGTCTTACTTTTGCAATAGACTATCTACCCAACTTGAAGGAGAGTTATTCAGTCTCATCTTAATTTTGTATATATGTCCTTGCTTACTTTACTTTTGTTTTATTTTTTGTTTAGTTTAGGATGTGTATAGAATTTCTTATCATTTTTTTCTTAATAATTTCTCCCAGCATGACTCCATATCATTTTAGGAATTGTGAAAGTCTAGTTAATTAGGTTTGTCAATTTTTGAGGTTCACGGTCTTGAAAGAGTTCTTGGATTGCTTGACTTAGTATGTTGATAAATTGAGATGATGCTTTACATATACTTAGTGAGAATTGAGCCTGATTGTTCTATTTTTTATGTGGCACTTGTGATGGCTATTACTCTAGAACTTGCTCTAATTTTGTCAATACCAAATTACCATGAGGTTGCATGATTTTTATGAAGGTCATTTCATTATTTCTTTATACATTCACTCTCTCTCTTCTTGTTAGCATAGGTTATTGAATAATTCTTTTACCATTTGTCATCTTTTCCCTACCATGTCTTTCATTTCTTTTCATTGGATTTGGGAACCTTGAATGTCGAGATGAGGATTTTGTCCGGGATGGACAAAAGTTTAAGTACGGAGGTGTGATTAGATAGTTCACCATTGGCAAATCATTAGATTTTAATTTTTATTTTGTTTTTGTTTAAGTCCATTTTGTTGTATTTTATTTTTTAGATGATAGGTTTGAAAAAAAATTGAAAAGATAAAATGGTTTAGTAAAAAAAGTTTAAATTGGTGAAATTTGTGTAAGGATGGATGATAGCAATTTTTTTGTAATTCTTATTTTCTCCTATTAAGAACTTTGTGGTATAACATGAGGGGATTTTAGTGCAGGAGAGGGATAAGAGTTGTTTTCTTACTATTAGACTATCCCATGCTAGCTTGGATTGATATCTATTGGGCATTATTTTATTGTCCTCATCTATGAAGTATATCATTGCTCCCATGTCTTCCACTTGTATTCTTGATTTCATTCTCTCCACTCTTCTCCTTACACATAGATTGTCTTTTCCCTTATTCATGCTTCCTTTGCAATGCTAATAAACCTTTATGATTATGCAACCTTGTGCATATGATAGTGGTGGAAATTAGAAGAGGAGCAAGCATATGGTAGTACATAAACCATAAATAGCTTGAGAGAGCTCCACTATTGCATGATTATGAGGATGAGCTGCCACCATTTATCTTGTAAGATTTAATAGTCATCATTCTTAATTTATTTAGGATGAATTGAAATTATTATGTTGTTGATCAATGTAAGAATGGAGTTCTGGAATGCTTGAGTCTTTGAAATTTGGCACTCTTAGGTAACTTATTTTTGCAACTTATTAACATGATTGATATTGTTAGGGTGGAAAGTAACTTTTTGTTTGGTTAGGTGCAAGAATAAATGTGGGGGTTTTGATAAATCACTTTACGACAGGATAATTTAGGTTTATATTGTATTATTTTGATTATTTTCTGTATCATAATTTAGATTTCTAGTCTATTTCATGAACTTGGATTAATTTGAGGTCTTCATCTTATTTTTTATTAATTTGAGGTAATTTATGGTGATTAATTTATAGTATTTAGTTTTGTATTGAAATCAGGCAGGGAAAATCAATTCAAAAAGCCCAAGAAAAGGCCCAATTTGGAAAAAATTGATCTGGTTTAGTTCTGGCTCAGGTCTAGTTCAGTCTGGTTCACACCTAGTTCAAACAGGCCAGGTTCAATGCATTTGGTTTTCGCAAACACAAGGGGGGGGGGGGGCGCTTGCCCAGATGTGCAATTAGGTTTTCTTCTCTCCTGGGATCGCGAGCAATGTAGCTTCTCGCTCAGGATTCCTAGCTAAGCTCCAGACTTCCTCCGCTGCCCTTCTCTATCATCTTCTTCTTCCCAATCAACATCAGCATGGTGGTGGGAAATCATGTCGATCGATGAGCGTCGACAATCTACAAGAGACCCCCGTCGTGGGTGGTTTGCTCTAACGATTGGTCTTCTTTTCCCCCTCCGATCGTAGTTCAGTCACCATGGGTGGTTTGCTCCAGTGATTGGTGGATGGTGGTATATCGCT
This sequence comes from Curcuma caesia, assembly GCA_037834155.1. Taxonomy (NCBI): domain Eukaryota; kingdom Viridiplantae; phylum Streptophyta; class Magnoliopsida; order Zingiberales; family Zingiberaceae; genus Curcuma; species Curcuma caesia. The sequence continues at coordinate 4,607 of JBBMKF010333445.1, forward strand.
CAGTATGGACGCCCACTGTGGGTAGTTTGCTCTGGCGAGTTCCCTATTCCTTCGTACCCATCGGAGCTTGACAAGAGATGCCCTATTTAGCTCCGACCATCCTTCAGCCACCAAAAAACATAAGGTAAGGAGTTTCGTTTCCTTCTTCTAATTCTTTGTCTATGGTTTGAAGCAGGGGATTAGGGTGGAGGAAGGAATCCAGCTCTTGTCTTCTATGATCACATTCCACCATGAGTGGTTTGCTCCGGTGAGATTCATCTCCCTGTTGGCACAATTCAACTGAAGTGGTGTTGTTGTTCTTCATTCTATGCCAATTCGGGGAAAACCCATATTCATAACCCTAGTTTAATTTTTGTTGTTGTTCTGTTCAGATTGATTAAGACAAACCCCCATGTTTGATTTTGTTTCTGAGTTGTGATTCATATTGAGATTGAATGGTTGTTGAGCTCCAATTTGTTTATTGTGATAGATTATTTGAATAGGAATGAAATTGTTGGTTGTTTGGTTTGGGTGTGTGAGTCTACACATGTTGTGATGGCTGAAATGTAAGGACATGAACATGTTCTTGATTTGGGATGGGTTAAAGTTAATTCCATATTGTTTGTTGAGCTCTTAGAAATGAAGTGTTTCATGTGTTGAAATAATGAGAATGAATTGAACCATGTGATGTTTTGTTGAATGTATAGACATGGAATTGGATCATGAAAATTAAGTTGTATGGTTGCAATTTTGGTAATGGAACATGTTCTGTTGGTTTATAATTGTGGTAATGGAACATGTTCTGTTGGTTTATAATTGTGGTAATAAAACATAGTGTGATGTTTAGCTTGTTTAATGTTTGCAATGGATTGTTGTATAAACATGTTCTTGTGTTGAATATGTCCTTGGATTGAATTTGAATGTAACCAAGCATGTTTGGTTGTTTAGTTGTTTGTAATTGAACAATGTGAGTTAGTGATGTTCTTGTTTAGAATATTGGTGATAGAATGTGGTTTGTTATTTAGAAAGTAAATTGAACATCTTATCTTGTATTATGTAATTGAACAATTATTGATATATGAACTAGTTCATGTTAATGGTTTGAAAATCAACTGATGTTGTGTTTGTTATAGTTGTTAGATAATGAGACATGCCTCTTGTTTGTTTGAAATTGATAGGAAGTGAATTGAATTGTAGCAATTGCATGTGGACTTAGTTTAGTTGAATATATTATAATTTGTTGAATTTATTGTACTTTAATATAATTATGTGAATTAGGGATGAGAGAGTAAATTTGAGTGTTGTTTGAATAAATTTATGATTAAGATGTACGATAGGTATTAATTTATGAATTATATATAATTAATATTCATTTGTTAAGTGTGGTATTTAATTATTAATAAAGGGATTTTGTGAATACCTATGAGGTTGTTTGTTTAATAAGGTCAACTATAAAAACTTTGTGCTATATTGTCTAAGATAACTCTTTATCATTGATTCCACGAGAGAAACGACCCGAACCTCTATTATACTACTTGAGTGACAATTAGAGATTTTAATTAATTATAAATTTTAATCTTGAATGGTGTGCATGACAATAAAAAATAAAATATCAAATAAAAATAAAAATATACTACAAAAACATCACTATCAATGTGTTATGTGTGTGTTTTATGCATATATTTTTAATATTATTTAGCATACATTTATTTCATTACATAAGCATATTTCATATACTTTTATTGTTTTTGTATTATTTTTATCTTTTTAGTTCGGAGAACTGCTTGTTGTTAGTTTTTATTGACAGGGCATGAATTTGAAGCTAAATTGAAGATAAAGAACCTTGGAAGCATGCATTCTAGAATGATGCACATCTGGCCATGTCCCCTAACACGGTTGTGCATTACCAATGGAGCAAAACGAGCAACAAAGCAGCAATTAGACTTCTAGCATCAAACACGGGCAGGTCTTGTCCCCTGACACAGTTGTGCTCCTTGTTGTCGCTTGACAAGGAATTTCCAAAGCCGAACACGATCTGGTATGTCCCTTGATATGGTCGTGTTCGATCGACAGCTAAGACCAAAAGACAATATGGTCAAGCCATGCTTCCCAACATGATCGTGGTAAGGTGGTGGCACCCCCAAGGTTTTAACAAAGTTTGTTAAGATTTGATAATTTTGGAGGCTATACAAGGACTAAGGGAGCACTTTTTGAGGTATCTGAGATTAGGGGGATCTTCCCTTCCCTATCAAGGGGTTTCCTCATGACAAGGAACCTTAGGAGAGGGTCATTTCCAAGGAGTCGCAAGGATTTCGTCCACCAACGAGCTTGGAGATCTTTTGAAAATAACATCGCACACTACAACTAAGCTTTCTTACTCTTCTTTCTTTGATAGGAATTGTAGAATGCTTAATATCATGTCTTTATTTTATATCTCCATCTCTATGGAGTAGTTTCTTTAATTTTAGATTTAGGGAGTAGTCTAATATATTGTTGACACTTGCTTTTTTATTAATTCTACTATTTTATCTCATGACATATTTGATACATGATTTGGTTTCAGTATGCATATATGTTAACGGTGCTAGCGTGACTTATCATACCTTAAAGAAAAGGAGAAGGACCAAGAGGTGAACCTAATTCTCAGACCTATAAATCTCAAACTCAAGGGTGTTCACAAAATTAGTCTAAAACCTCTCAAGGACACCATTGTCTATCATGGAGATTTAAAGGTCTATCCTGATTCAACGTCATAAAATAAGGGATAACACCTTAAGGATCATGGGGCATCATGACAAGAGCCTCCTTGAGAAAGTGATCACTTTAGTATAAATACACAAATGTAGACATCGTGTTTGGGTAGATACACCAATATTGTCCAAGAGAAAATATCAAATACCTCAGGATAGATCTCCTTCATGCATATCGAGCCCAGAGATAAAAAAAGGGAATTACATTTAGGGTGTCAACAATCATTTCGGTGAAACTAAAGTCCTAGAATTTCTTCTAAAATCAATTTTCCTCACAACTCTTTCTCGACTTTGATTCATTTAGATAGTCTGCTTCACATTCGGACTAGTACTCAATTTCATGGTCCCATAAGATGATATTTTATTATTTGATGATATGCACTTGCTAAAAAGCACATCAATGTGAGAGTATATGGAGCCTGAGAGGGAATGAAGAGAATAGGAATCTGCCTTATTTTGAGTGGAAGAAAAATATATCAGCAAATGGATTTGAAATTATAGGACCATTTTAACACTAAAGGAATAGCGTTTATGATTTTTAAAAGTTGATGGATAAAAACAACTTCTAAACCAATACAGAGTATGTAGCGGAAAATAAGATAAATAAATTAATTTATAACAAACAAAATCAAAAGACATAGTTAATTTGATCATAAATCAAACATGTAATATCTAGCATAAAACTTAGTAATATTTAGCTTGCAAGATTTAATAAAGCACTTTGCATAATTATCATGCAAGATCTAATAAAACTAAGATTAATATGCAAAACATAATTAAATAAACATGATGATTCTTATTAAATATATTCTTTTCAAAAAGATTCTGGAGGGGTAGAAATCCTTTTACAAGATCCAATAGTTTGAGCATAAAATAATTGATCTACAACTAAAATGTAAAGAAGTTACGAGCTCTAGTTGTCGTTTGAACTTGAAGATCGTGAGCGTAGCACGTCGTCATAAAAGAACAAGAGCACTTTCAAAGAGATTGACAAAATATGGATGTCCAAAACAAGTACCTCTAGCCTCCTTTTATAGAGCCCAAGTCGATGTTGATATGATACTATTCTGGTCGATTGGAATCACTCTAGCTAATCGCTTGGATCTTGTTGATGTGGCTGCAAACTCTATCTCTGTCGATAATGTTCCTAGTCTACTATCACCTGTAATCCTTCTGAGTGTTGAAGCATGGTCAAACTCCCATCTTAACTACCTCCTACAGATCGCTGGATCACATTATCGCCAATCACCTAGAAGCTTCTCTAGTTGCCCAAACACCGAGGTTGCCTCGCTCCTCACTCTGGTCGCTTAGAAGTTATCAACTCCGTTAGTCAAGATTTATCTCCAGCCAATTGCTTGAAATCCCATCCGTTCACCTAGAACTGTTGAGTAGCTCCCTGCAAGATAAACTTTAATAAGTAAGAGTAGTAGTAAGTAGCATATTTACTTTTTCTAGATGTTGAGCTGCTAGCTGACCCATCTAGACTTATTGCCAAGACTTTAACTTTTAGCTAACTTTCTTGAACTTACTTTTCTTAGTTCCCAACTAAGTCTTCCTTTGTAAGATATGAAGAATTTTTTTTTTTTTTATTTTTAGTGGATCAGTTTTGGTACCAAATTAAACCAACTTGGTTTAGTTCATGATGGAAGAGAATTTTGGCAAAACGGAATAGATTAGAAATTTTGTCTTGAGAAGACGAAATAAACAAAACTAATTTGGATCAAATCGGAGGTCGTTTGGTTAGTGAACCAAACAAATCAATTAATTGTAAAAAACCCTAAGTTTAAATCGGTCAAATCCAAACCCCAGTTTGAGGAATTACTGTTATTCCTCAAAATACCCCTCGTCCGCACGTGACCGCACGACCCACGCCCGCGCAACCCGCACCGCGCCCCTCGACTCCGTCTTCCTCACAACGCCCGCGTCCACCGACGAGGAAATCGCACCTCACGCGATTTAAAGGGAGGGCAGCCGCCACCTCCGCCCTTCCTTGTCCAGCCACAACCGCTTCCCCTGCCTTCGTTATCTTGCGACCTCTTGCGCCTCTTCCTATTCCGACCATCGCCTCCTCCGACGCCGACAGACACAGAAGCCTACTCGCATCTTACTTTTTCTCTTCTCTGTGTTAAAATCCATGTTTTAGATCGCAAGCAGCACCTATCGCCAAAGCCTTCGCTTTCGTGAGTCTCGTCTCCATTCATCTGGAGTAATCCACATTTCATTCTGCGAGAGGTTACATCCCTCGCGAGTCTAGCAACATCACTTCCCCTCCTCTCGAACGCGAGTTCAATCAGAGCAACCGCCGAGGACTCTTCCACGATTGAGGTAGCATTCTTTTTGGATTTAGGTTAGTGGTGTTTGTTATTCAAGGGACTTTTAATGATTAATCGTTGTATGCACAGTTTCAACCTCGGAGTATTCCATTGGGTGTTGAATTAGCAGCAACACGTCACCATCAAATCGGATGCTTGAGGTGGGTTCCTATCCATGTTTGGTTTCAAGCCATAAGAGCATCCGTAATGCATCGGTGTTATAACACCCTCCACTTCATTAAAAAGCATGGGGTCCACTGTCATATACTCATTATAACAACATACCTCTTTCACCCACATTCCTTTTAATATTAACACTCATTATTTATGAGTCCCACCATCCACTTAATCATCTTAAAATTATATATATTAAATAAATATATTTTAAAAATATTAAAATTATTATTATTTTTAATAATAATCTTACTTTTAAAATAATAATTTACTATTTTTAAAAAATAATATTAAAAAGAGAGTGTGTCTTATGATAATTAATAAACGGTTAAAATTACAAAGTTGGGAAAGTAAAATTTATTTAAAATTGAAATGTAGTTATAAAATTCAAATACAACAATAACTTAGAATAAACCACACTATGATGAAATAGTTGTTAAAAAACTAACCATTTTATTTAATTTTTAATTTTAAAATTTATAATTTTTTAATAAAAATTAAAACTAACTGTTAATAACCATTAAAACTAACCGTTTAATAAATATAATTAAAAAATAAAAAAAAAATGCATGCGGGGTGGGCCAGCCAAGGGTTAGCCCACCTCGCAACACTTGAACGCGTTCAAGTACTTTAACGCCCCACATTGGTGTGGGGCGTTATAACACCTCCGTTTAATGCAGCGTTGGGGCTGCTCTAATTGATAAGTAACACGTAACAACAAACAACGATAATAAAAAAAATCATAATTCTGATAGAAACTCACGTCCTACTCTACTAGGAAATAAAAGAAAAGGATGAAAGAGGATCTCCCCTTGTGGTATTTTCTCCTAGAGCTAAGTAGAAGATGTTTATTTTAAATTGCAGGACATTGATTTGTTGATCCTGTTATACACGGAGGTTTTATTTGGATTTTATTGTGACGATTCGTCAATCAGGAATCAGGTGGGTACTCCTGTGTTTGGTCAACACAAGTTCTTCTTTTCATAGTGCATGATTACCTGTTGCTATCCTTATTACAATCGTTCCTTGATTCATTGCTTGATACTTACCGTTGACCCTGATATGATCTGTTTATCCTCAATGCAGTCTTCTTAATTATTGTTTATCTATGTTGACTTATCATGATGGATGTTGCGCATATCTCGATGTTATAGTAGTTGTCTGTTGAACTGTGCATTATAGCATGTTGTTGTTGTTAACTCTCACTACACAGTGTAGGTGAGAGAATTATAGCATTGCACAACGTGAGTGCTACCAGGACTAGCTAGATAGCTCTCCTGAAGACTGTCTCTCCCCCTCGCGTGAAGTGGTCTGTTGTTGGAATGGGCGATTCCTGTCGTGCATCCCAGTTCACTGCACAACGTGGGTATCTAGGGATGTTGATGACAGATGGTAACATTTTCTCCACTCCCCATTCACGTGTAGTGGTCTGTTGTTGGAGGGTGTGTAGTTGTCCTATCGTGCGCCCCAGTTCATTGCACAAGTTGGGTGACTGGGGGTGGCGAGTGCAGACAGTGACCATGCATGCATTTGTTGTTGTTTACTGAATTGATAGCTGATGCACTTGTTGTTATATGATTATGCACTCGTTGTTATATGACTGCTGCATTTGTATGATATGACATACATGATTATCATATTGTATGTTGACCTATCTCCTGTAGTATCATGTTGAACTGTATACCTTTTTGATATCCATCCTTATATTCCTTTGATACCTTGTCATATTGTGCACTTTCATTCTAGTACCATTGAGTATTTTTATACTCACTACCCAGACCTAGGATTTTTCTGTCTCCTCAGGTAGTAGATAAGGATGTTGCTTGAAGCATGGAGTTCTGTCGGGCTGCTCCCATCTCATAATAGCAAGAGATGTTTGTTTCTTTTATGGTTTTCGATTGGTATTTGGTTATATCGTTCAGATTGTCTTCGATGTGTAGTTATGTGAGTTGGTCGTTGGATTTTGTTGCACTATCGATGTGTTTTGGCATTTCCATTGTTATATGTGGATTAGTGGTGGTGGTTGCTGTGATTAATGTGTGTATATGTAGTTGTGGTCGTGTGGACCCTTATTTATGTAGTTCAATCTTGTATTTACTTATGTTGGATTGTAGATAGCCATGTGAGCCTATACTTAGTATGTATTTAGGGAAAGTTAAATTGTTACAAAGGAGATGCTGCCGAAATTTTTCGGACGGCCGTCTCTCGGGACGTGACATCCTTGCCTGATTCACAATCAGGTCTTCCTTGACTAGTCCCACTAGAACTTTTCGTGTCTTGTTCCTAAGCATGTTTTCAGTTGCCTAGTCCCACTAGGTATTGACCTGGTTCCCAATCAAAACTTTATCATTTGTTGAAATACTTGTACCTACAAACTTGACAAACTCATCAAATCACAAACAACCTAACTTTAAACTTAATCATACATCAAAATATAAATTCGATGCGGTGTTTTCAACACTAATAATCTTCTCTTTTTTGATTTATAGAAACTTAGTTTAAAGTTAGAAAAAATAGCAAAGATTGAAAGAGATTATGCATTTTATGTATGATAAAGGTTAGAAATCTAGATGCAGTCATACATCAATGCATTAATTGAATTTCTAAATTCTCCCCCTTAATATAAAACTCCCCCTCAATAATAAAAAATTGAAAATTGATTTTGGGGAAAACTCTTAACTTTAAAACCCTTTCTATTCTCTGGCCCTTTTTATACATCAAAAATAGGAAAGAAAGAGTTTAAGTTAAAGATAAAATATAAAGTAATTAAGTAAGTCAACTAAGATGCAAATACTTGAAAAATAAGAAGACTTTAGGCTTAAAATCTAGTTAAGTGGTAGCTTGAACATACAATAGGCTTGAGTAATAGACAAGTAGCTAAAGTCAAAGACATAATTAAGTAAACAAGTCAATATAAGCATTTACTTTATCAAGTGAGCATGTAAGCTAGTAAATATGATTAAGAGAATGAGCAAACTTAATTTTAATAAAAATAAGGAAGCAAGAAACCAAACAATTAAGTATTGAAACAAGCAGACAATTAGAATAAATAAGTTAAGCATTGAAACAAGTAAGGCAATGAAATTAACAAGTAAGATTTGAATTTAAAATAAACGAGTAAGACTTGAAATAAGCTAGCTGAAGCAAACTTAATTAACATTAAAAGTTACTACAAGTCAACATAAGTCAAACTATGAGTCCACACAAGTCAAGATAAGTGAAATAATTAATCAAGCTTTTAAATAATCATGTAAGTAAAGATAAGTACGCTCTAAGTAAGATATATGATAGACTTGAAATCAAGTAGTTTTTAAATCAAATAATAAGTTAAAAATAGAGTAAGCATATATCAAATGAAGTCAACAATAGTTAAGTATAACTCGAGTAGACATGTAAGCATTAAGATAAAAATTTAAGTAATTAAAGTCAAAAGTTAAACTTTTTAAGTAAAGTAAGTAAATTTCAAGTAACAAATAAGCTTTAAATATGAAAAAAAGAGTAAGTTTGAAGTAAGAAATAAGCTTAAAATTCAAGTAATTCAAGTTAGTATTTGTAAGCATAACTTTAATTTTCAATTGAAATAATCAAGCAAACATGAAATTGAACAAGTAGGTAAGCAAGTATAAATGTGAAACAATTAACCATTAAGGTGAAACAAGTAACAAGTATTAAATTGAATAAGCAAGCAAGTAAGCACAAGTTAGATATCAACAGCTAAAGTCAACACAAGTCAAGGTAAGACAAGTCAAAATAAGTTAACTTTTAAGTAAAAATTAAGTAAGCTTAAGAAAACTTTAAATAAATAAGCTTACAATCAACTTAAGTAAGCTTGATAGTCAAAATCAAGAGGTAAATTGCATAAGTAAGTAAGCATTAACTTGAACAAATAAGTGAGTAAACACAAATTAATAAGCATTAAAATAAAGCAAGTATACAAGTAAGCCAACATAAATTAAACTCAAGTTAAAGATTTAATTACATAGTAGAACAAGTCACAACAACCACTAAGACTAAAACTTAAGCCAAATCAATTTTAAATCCTCCTAAGTTGGAGGTCTATTTTAATTTGTTAAAAGGTTTTTTTAACTCCTAGGTTTGAATATAAGTTAACATGAGTTGAAACCATAGAATGATTCAAGCTAGCATGAGTTTACTTAACATAATTAACATGATGTTTAGGAATCTAAAAAAATACAGGCTACTTAATTTACTAAGTATGACTTGTATCTACTTATTGTCAAGATGTGTCTTAAATGAGTATGACCCAATCTCCTATGGCATAGTTTCTTCTTGATGTGCAATAAAATACTTATGTGAGGAAGTGATGTTAGGCTCATATTGTCGTCTAAATGAGCACACCAACTTAATTAATACCGAATCCCCTAACTAAAGTAGTATAGGGTGACTCGAGTCGTCTTCCAACGATTGTAGACGGTGTATGGTAATCCTAGGGGTTATTGCAATTGAGGATTTGAATTTTATTTTGGATTGGACGGGGAGTTTGTATTAAGTTCTAAGTCAAGTAACAATGGAAAGAACACTAATCTGAGTAAACATAATTGCTAAAATGAAATGAAAGCATTAAGAACAAAGTGCATCAACAAATTAAACAAGTGCATGAACAACAAACAAGAAAAAGCAACATCCAAAACTATAAGAGGAATTTTAACAAACACTTAACATGCAAAATGAAATTTGTGCTTAGAAATATGAAGTAGAGTAAATATAATGATTCTCCCTAAGTCCTTGGCCGAAAGTGGATGCGAAGCGAAGCGAAACTCCACGAATGATGCGCTGAAGGAAGGAATCCCCAACTTTGATACAATCTCCATGATTGATGCGGCGGGTGAGATGATGTGGTGGAGAAGGAATCCCCTTGCCTTCTTGATGGATGGAAGATGGTCAGATTGAAGAGGGAATCCCCTTGCCTTCTTTCCTGTGGCAATGGATGGAGATGGCGGTGAAGAGATGAAGGTGGCAGCTTGTAGAGGTTGGGTGGCGGCTAGGTCAAGTCCAAAGGTGAGAATGCCCTCATGAACCCCACTTGCTTCCTCCTCTAGCTTCCTTAGCGGGTTGAGGTCATAGTGGATCCTTTGTGAGCCCATATCCAAATCCGAAATAGGATGAGATGGGATGAATCCGAATTTGGGTTGGGCTATCACTACAACAAAAATGACTTTCTGCAGCGCGCAAATATGTTATCCGCAGCGCACATCGCACGCTGCAAAGTTGCAAGCTGTTAAAAGTCATTAGGCATCCGCAGCGTGCATTGCGCG
>JBBMKF010333555.1:0-15096 GCA_037834155.1 Curcuma caesia
ATAAATTTTCATTTCATTTCATTAATATGCACTATGATTTAATATGTTATATGTTTTACTCTCTGAAAATATAGACATCTTAGTGATTAGTTTTTGTTATTATTTTAAAACTGTTACTTTGATTTTTTTAGTCATATTAATTTGCTGGTAAAATCTATTATTTTCTGTATATGATATAATGTTTACAGTGTGACTATTTGTTAAAGATATTCTTATATGTTAGAATGTTTGGAATGCGCTCTCCCACCTCTATCAGACCATCAGAAAAATTGCTTTTATCAAACATCTTATATAAGTCCCAAAGTTTTTCTCCCTCAAAAGCACTTTGCAAAAAACTTTTTTGAACTCGGCCTAAGTTTCTTGATCATAACTAAACTTTGTAATGAATCCCCTTAAGTTATTCAGCTGAGGTTGAAGTCCTAAATTCTATTAGGAACTTTTGCATTCCAAACAAAGCTCAAACCCCTATGAGTCCTCTGGTCAAATATCTTTGCAAACATGCCCCCTTTGATTACCTAATTCAGGACGTATATCGGCCAAACTCCTTTAAGTCATTGTGCCATACTTATGCTCTATCTTGAATCCCTTCGTTAAGTTGTCTGGTTGAGACTAGCTTGGCACATATCTAATCTTCTAGATTAGTTAAAGTTGAATTCTTATCAATTCTTTTAAGTTATCATGGATTTTGCCACAATTAAATTTGAAATATTAAATTTTGAAAACCCTTAAATGGCTCTGCTCGAGCTATCTGTTTAATCAAATCCATATTCTGAAACTTTGCCCAAGTCTCCATAAGCCATCCCATAAAACATAAACTACTCTCAAATCCCCCTGAACATTCTATAACTTTAAAAACTCAATATTCCATTACAAGTTTGTAAATTTCAACCAATTGTCTCTATGATGGGGCATTTGGATCCTTTTTTATTCTTCCAAGTACATTCTCTTTGCATCCTTCTCAATGCAAAACATGAAACCTTAGAACATGATTCCAAAGTTTGAATGCCATATGTATGCTCTTAATCACAAGGGTAGTTATCTTTGTTTCCTATATGAGATGCCATATGCATACAAGCTTCTTAAATCAAAGGTATTTTAAGCAATTATGAGTAATTCATAACATAGAAACTTGTGCCTATCTAGAGTCAATGAAATATATTACTAATTATCATAGAATTTTCGAATCTTTGCCTAAATGTGGGGCTGGCCTTTTGATGATTAAACCAAAGCTTTATCTACGGAGGATATCATATATGGATTCAGTTAAGTTAGATTGGTTCGTGAGCTAGATTGATCAATCTTGACCGTCACATGCCACAGAAATAGAAAAGAAGATACTAGGGATGGGTCTGGTGAGGTCCTAATCCAATACCAAAGTCAGCTTCTTGAAGCATGTGTTGATCGCAATTCAATTAAGGTATCTCTGATAACCGGTATGACTTATCTTTCCCCATGGTAATGGTGTAGTATATTGTACAAGAAATGCTGGTGTATCCTGTCCCATTATGAGATCAGGCATTCCTTTGACTAGTGTGTTTGTGCCTTAAATACATGTATGGTTGATTGGATGCACTGATTTTATGACACTGGGAATTCAATGTTCGATGAGTGTCATTAATTGAAATTAGGCATGTCCATCCTGGTTTTCAGCACTAGGAGCCAATCATGGAGGTTAACCCTATTATCTTTTAGGGCTTGCCAATGAAGAGGTAGAACTGAGCCTTAACGCACAGACAGTAATCACTTGAACTCGATCCCGTCAGATTTGGATTTGGTTTTAGATTATATTGAGTGTTACAAGATCCTATGTTTTGATTCAAGCTTTGCATCTATCAAGGCTTGATGAGTTGGTGCTAGAAGATGCTTTTATGTTTTATGTTTAGTTATTACTAGGGTTGATCACTTTGTTTCTGTATACTGATCACATTATGTAGATGAATTAATCAATACTCATAGAGGGAAAAATCTTCAGTAAATACCAATGTTTTGACATGAGATGAATTGTTATCTTGCAGTTAATCCCTCATGAATTCACCAAGCACCTTGCAAACTTGGATCACTGTCGGAAGGCGACAATTCTAAGCCCCCTGGGCAAATGCTGGCACATAGACCTCCTCAAGTGTAACGACAGCAACATGTACTTCACAACTGGTTGGAAGGCATTCACTCAAGCCCACGACTTCATAGTGGGCTTGTTCTTGGTGTTCCGCTATGAAGGCAACATGGTCTTTACCATCAAGGTCTTTGATTTGAATGGTTGCCTCAAGGAGTATAACTATTACCCCATTAGATACCCAGACCAGAACATTGACAACGTTTCAAAGAGTAAGTAAATTCTTAATTCAGTCTGTCCCAACAATCTCATAGTTACTAAACTAATTGTTGCAATGCTTTGAAGAACGTGACAAGGAAGAAGATGACACTGATTGTGACGCCATTGAAGTAAAACAAGAGATGCTGTCAGAAATTCCTCAACATCCATTATGGGAAAAGAGCAAACAACCAGCTGAATTCCATAAGATAATCAGGCCATACAATCTCAACTATAACAAAATGGTAAATTCCCTTGAATGTTACATTGATTGATTGAGAAATATTTTGATCTCTTTAATACAATCCAGTGTGTGCCAAAACGCTTTTGCACGTACCATGATCTCATAGACAAACAAAGGATTACACTGAAAGACTCAAAAGGGAGGTCATGGCCTATCGATTTTCACCCTGGTACTAAAGAGAACCATCTAAGAAATGGGTGGGAGGAGTTCAGCAAGGCAAACAATTTGAAATTAGGAGATCGATGCATCTTCCAGTTTATATCAAAGAATGAGCTGTTTGTTAAAGTAGTGAAATGCAGAAAACTTTGACATGTTACTATGTTTTCTTTTCTTTTCTTCTTTTTTTCCCCCCACGTTTTTTTGCTTAATATGCTTTTGAATGATCTCTTCCCGTGTAAATTCATCTTTTGTTTTTGCTTCTTTTATTTGTAATAGGTAGGCTGTTTTTGTTTCATAATCCTAGGGTTGTAATTGATAGGATTGTAAATAAGTTAAGTTTTATGGTGTTTAATTTTTTTTGATAAGATAATCTAGTCAAGTCAGTTGAGTCTAAAATAAACTGTTGAAATGATTGTTCAAGTTTAGATTGATATCTTTTTATGAATTTTGAGTTTAGTTCATTTAAATGTTATCAATTTTTCAATTTAAATTTATTTGATTATTTAAAATTTTTGTCATTTTATTGATGAAATAATTCACAAATTTTATTCATAAATATTAACGAGTTGAACATATATATGTATTTAAATTTATTTATTTAATTTAATAAATTATTTAAGATTGTTGATTTAATTAATTTTATGGGTATGGAATGAATATAAATAAATTTTTTTAAATTTATTTATGAATATTTAATTTATTTACCGCCTTAGTAATTGTTAGAAATTTTAAAAATTAGTTACATATTAACTACTTTAAGAATTTAATTCTTTTATTTTGGTAAGGAATACTTAAAAATAAGTTAGATGATATTTGTTCCCTTTCTCTTTATTCTCTTAGTTGTATCACATTTATTATCTCAAAATATTTAAAGATTCAATTAAATAATTTTATTTCTAAAAGTAAAAGTGACAGAATTTTGTGTTTCTAAAATCCAAAATAAGGAAAAGAAGTAAATATATATAACAAAATTTTTGTATTATTTATCTTTCCCTCGACCTCCATAATTTCATAAATTATTCCTTGGCCATTAATCGAGAGCTACCAATTAGTTTAGCCTCTTAATTTAAGGAATATGTTCTATTGTATTGATTAATAAAATCAAAGAGTTTTTTTTGCTATTTTAATTTATTCTTTTTCTTTTTTCTATTTTTTTAATTAAAGGCAAAAATGAAAAGATGTCTTATGCTTTTATTTTATTATCATAAAAGAATGTCTTATATTGAAAAAATATTTTAAAAAATCAAGTTTTCATTATTTTTCACTCCAAAAGTACTATTAAAGTAACATAATTGCAATTTCGACTAAAAGAACATAGACACTTTAATGTTGCAACTACTTTAACATTAATTAAAGTTATTTAATTTAATTAAAAATATTTAAATATTATTAAAATTATTTTAATTCCATCAAAATTAATTCAACTTAAATGTATAATAATTTAATTAAGATAATTTAAAAATAATTTTAACTAAATATTTTTTATATTAATAGGTGATTAGGCCTGTTATATTATATGGCCCTGAATGTTGGATTATAAGTCGAGTACATTAACAAAAGATGAGAGTTATAGAGATGAGAATATTAAGATGATATATCGACATATGAATGGATAGGATAAAAAATAAAAATATTAAAGAAAAAATCATTGTTGCACCTATTGAGGATGTGTACTTAGTGATCAATTAATATTCCAGTTAAATCATGTAAAATTATAATAAATATGCATATCAAATGAAGAAAATAAAAATTAAAAAAAAACTTAATTAGTAATAATAAAATAATATAAATTTTATTTAAACATAAATGATGATACAGTAAAGAATAGAGTCTATTGACATAGAAAAATTTACATAGTTGACTCTTCTAATGAGATAATATTTAATTGATATTGTTGTAGTAGTAGTAGGTGGCAACTACTTCAACAACTATGTAAAAGGAGTTTTTTTTTTTTTGGCTCCAAACACAATGCAACAAATGCAACAGTAGGGTCATTGGTGGATTCTCAAGAGCACCATGGTTCGATTCTTGATTGGAGCATATATATTCTCTATTTGGTGGGGAAAAAATCATGATAAGCAACATGAAATACGATTATCTAAATGGATCGAGCTACCATCTGAAGGAGCGGTCATGTTACGGGCCACGGTTATGATATATAGATGGAGCATGGCGCTCTACAGTGATGGGTTGATCATAAAGATCAACAGTCAATGACCTCAACATTAGCACTTTCCAGATTTACATTGGAGGTTAGTGGGAAACTTGTATGAATCCGGAGTCCAAACCAGTCACCTTCCGGATTAGTCAGTTCGAAGAACTGAAACTCTAAATTAAAAAAATATTTTTTAAATTAAATAACAAATTATAAATTTCCAGAAGCCACACTTCAAGTTTGGTTTTGGCCAAAAGGTGCACCCAAGTTTAAGAATTCCAAAAGATGCATGCACTTGATTCCGATAATACCCCTTCCTCCACTTACTTCATTCGTGGTTTCCCAATACATTATAACCACATTTTAATTAAAAATTCGTTCGTTGGTTCAGATTCATGTAACCTTCACATCTCTTTATGCAGGGAAAACAAATATCTATTCTCTCTGCTCGGTCAAAATAATATATCTCTCTCGTCACCTAAAACTGTAAAAATTGAAACCCTACAGACTCTCAATTTACGACAAGTGAGTTAGGGTTTTCATTGAAGCTCACCTACTGATAAGCTTCTCTTCTCCCATTCGAATTTAAGGTTTAGTTTTGTCTTATCATCCTCTCGTATGTAAATTGTACTCTTGTTTCACAATGGCGCTAGAAGGTCTTTCAACCTCTCGATCTCAATCATTTCCAAAGGTATGTATTTTGTTTCTAATGTAGTTCCCATCTATTGTACACATTAACTTCCATTCTTTGATATTCTATATCGTTTAGGATTCTGTAGTTACACTCGACATGACTTTTAGAGTTTTAGGGGTGTATTGTATTTCCAAAAAAAATCATCATTACTATGTTGCTGGATTTAAAAAACCAATGCCACTCTTGTGCTTATGTTTAATAACCAACACCACTTTGGTGCTAGATTTTAAAATACAACACCACTCTAAATAGTAATTTTTGTGTAATCAAAGCAAGGTGATTCTGAATTTCAAAAACCAACAGTGGTGTTACTGTTGTAAAACTAGCACCATTGAATTTTTAAAAATAGAGAAGTTAGACTAACATGGTGTTGTTTCTAAAAAATCAACATCAATGTTACTAAAGACGGGGATATAGTATTATAGTAATGCCAAAATTTACAACCATTGTTTGTGCATCTGAATATTTATATTTTTTTCATGTTAATAATTTATATTTTTTAAAATTGTTGACAGAAACTCTGATGGAAGATCGATTTAGGTCACTTTAATAATTTTTTGGCGCTCCAACAATGAAAGAAAAGCATCATGGGGATGTTCATTTACATGATCGGCATATAGCGACCATTAAACAGTCTCTTTTTGTTATTTTTTTAGACATATAAGATATTCACCAAATTCATGGTCTGTTGATGAATATATTTCAAAATTGAGAATCAACATCCTAAACCTTTAGATTTTCAAGTACATCTTCAAGTTTTGAAAGTTAGAGGTACCTATTGTTTTTTTAGTTTGGTAAGCTCATAATAGAAATCTAATCATTTAAAATTTTCAAGTGTCCAATTGCTTTTACTAGAAGAGATGTGTCTCTTTTATTTAGTATTATAGACAAAGGTGCTTTTATTCCTATGAATTCAACTAATGCATCGAGTGACCTCTTTCTTATTCACTTCTCTAATAAAAAAGAACATCTTAGATCAAGAAGAGAGGAGTTGCTTAAAATATATTCGCATAGAGTTGAAGTAGATTATGATGTTTTAGTCTTTTTTAAATTGTATATTTTGTATATATTTATTGTGTGTTATTTTGTTCTAGTGCATATAAAGTTCCTATAAATCATCCGTCAATTATTGCTCCCCAATTATCTACCATCGGGGACCCCTTTTCATCTAGTAAGACATATCAAACGCCCACATCAGTTTCCTACCTAAAGGGATTTGTTGATCTTTTGGCTGTAAGTTTCTTGTTTTAATAGTAAATATATTTTTTTATATGGACATTAATATATATAACACTCCATATTATGAAGTAGTCATGGTTTTTAGAGCATGTCTCAATCCAAAACCCATATAATATTGAAGGCCCATGAATAAATAAGTAAAGTCTACTCCCTCACATATTAGTAAGGCCCACGAATGGGCAAGGGTCGAATCTCGGCGACCGAGGTAATGCCCTCCTCCGTCATAGTTAACTGCAGCTTCTCGATTTACCTCCTCACAGATGGTCGTGGGGCCGATCGTGTGAGGTTGCTGGGGTGGCGGATTCCACCTTTTGTTGAAAAAGATGACAATTTTGTTGGACCAAGTCTCACCTAAATAGATAAATAGCGAAGACTGTCAACTAAATTTCTTTCATTTGAAGTAGATAAATAATTTTTTCCTAATTTGATAAGTTATTATTGAATTAGTCTCTACCCTTTTTGAAAAGACAATGTTTAAGAACTTCCCTTAATTACCTCGATGATACTCCAAATCTGTTAGAGACATCACCATTGTTATATATAAGAGGCATTCTAAGACAATCACATTATGATTGTACTATTTATTGGATAAATAGAAATTCACTATTTAAGTGCACAATCTCTATGTCTTTGATTAGATCTTAAACGCATTTATTGAATGTTTGCATTTATAGCATGATAGAATTTGTGATTAGAACACAACTAGTGAGCATTTTTACATGTGTAATTATGAATGTATTGTAAGTATCCCTAGTCAATGAATTGATGAGCACAGACATCATTGATTCTGTTAAGACTAGCACGTTTTAAACACCTTGATTTACCAAGCAGCTATTCTCACTGGTTGAAGACATTAGATGTTGAGAGTTAAACGTAGATACTAGTAAAGGTAACTAGTTCATTGGAGTGATCTACCATAAGACTTTATATGGGTTTATGCATATGTCAATGAAGATCTCAGTGCAGCTTAAGTGCGAGTTTCTTTTGACTTGCGATATTCAAGTCACCTTGGTCATGGAAGTTTATACTTTGACATCTTAAGCAAACATTTCCAATAAGGTGTGGACTCAGGATGATTGGATATAAGTCAAAGTGTTCAAAGTGTTTGGATAGCCTACGGAGGATTTATCACTTCTTGAAAAAGGAGATGTATACTCTGCGACCACTTGTTAGGATTACTTGAAGTCTTTAGATAAAGCATTACATATCAAGAGTATGGTAGTCTTGGAAACATGTATAAGTAACTTGAATCCACATGATAATAAAGCAAGCATGGGCTAGGTGTGACGTAGTTAGCCTAGTGAAAATTGATACAAATAGACTTTGTCCTGAACTAAGCTGGTATAAGACAATTAAAGGAACGAGACACATTTTGATTGTAGCTGCTGAAGGATTTAGAAATGGTTCTGGAATCAATCATTGATTTTTCAATCAATTAAGGGTCATAATGTACTACTAAGTGTCACTCATGATAGTTCTGTAATTAATGGTTAATTACGGACGACCAACATAGCCGGGAACCTATTAGGTCATATGCACTACAAGTTTCTTTGAATGACTTAAAATGAATTTGAGAATGAGATTCTCAGAACGAGAGAAATAAAATTTAGTTGGACCGGATAAATGGCAAAAATGATAGACATTGTCTTATGAAGATGAAATAAACTAAATTGGTTTCGTTCCGATGGAAGATATTTTGGTAGATTGAAATCGATGATGGGTTTCATCTTTTAAAGACGAAATGAACCAAATTGATTTGATTCTATCGGAAGTGTTTTGAATCCAAATCTAATAAGATGTGTATGAGATATAAAATTAAGAGAGGAATAGATGGTTGAGATTAAATCTTAATGGTTAGGGTTAATCATGACCATTCATCCTTAATCCGTTCGATTTGCTACAATAACCAATTAAACCTTGTTCGCTACGGTACCTAAAATGGAAACCCCTAACTAGGGTGATGCGTTCCTTCATTTCACACACGTGAAGGAATCTCGTGGCCGCCGCTTTGCGTGGTTCCTTTAAGGATCACGATTTTGATCCCGCTGTGAAAAAAGAGGTTAGGAGATCAGGAAAGCCCTAATTGCAAGTGTGTTGTGATCAACCGCGTTGAAAGGATTCACGATGCCACCTTCCTCCCTCTCCCGATCGCATCAGCGCCAAAGCCTTTCTCCTGAAATCACGTTTTCCTCTTTGCCTCCTAATCGTGAGATCTCCCCAATCGCGATTTCAAACGAGCGTCGCCCGATCATCGTTTCTCCTCTGCGAGAAGGGAGAAACCATGGCTGCGAGCTTAAGGTGTCTCCATCCTAAATGTGATTTAGCCCTAATCCCAAATCAGAACCTTGCGAACGTCGGTCGACTTGCTCTGTTAGGTCTCATCGTCGTCTGAGAGAAGGAAACCTCAAGCATCAGCTGGTTTCATCACAGAGTCTCTTCTTCATCGTGGTGAGAATTGCCAACGCCAACAATCCAATGTGAAGCTCATGTAGCTGTCAGATCCAAATTTTGCTATTGGTTTTGGTGGACACTAGCTGCCGGAGTCGGCTTGTGAAGCTACCAAAGCAGCTTGTGAAGCTACTGAATTTACAATTAGGATTTACTGTCGGAAGCTTGTCAAGCTTTTGGAGATCATCCCATCCTCGTCAGAGAGGGTTCTAGCCATTTGCCCTTCATCGGTGGTCAAAGGTTGACCACCATAACTACACCGGGAATACGATTGCCGACGATAGTTAGAAAGGCCCGTAAAATGATCGCGATAAGAGTTATTGTATATTTTTTTTATATTAGGATTTTCTCTCGAATCGATCATTATCGATCGTCGGCTAGTACCGAAGACGGAATGTGACTCCTAACTTTAAAAGTCGTCCAGACGAGAGCTTGATGTGAATCACTAGTAGAGACAGAGTTTTGATAGAGTCACTCGATTGCTGTTAATCTCATTCCCGCTCAATGTCATCTGTCAGATATGTCTAGAATAAATTGTTATTAAATGGGGATCGCAATCAAAGGATGATGGGCATCTGGATTGGCCACTGCGTGCATTTTTCGATTTACCCTGGTGGCCGATGGGAAACTTCCGCGGGGCTAGGCCGGTCACCCCCAGGGATTGAGTCAATGGGACTAACTGGGATTAACATTTTTTTTACAATAAATAGTTGTTCTTTAAAAAATTTTAATTTCTAATTAAACCATGTACTTGTTGTGTCCTACATGCATGTGTTGTAAATATTATAATAATTAGTTGTAATTATTTATTTTTCTTTCACTACGCACGTTTACAAAATGTTTAAACATGCGTAATGCACTGGACTGATCCTACACTACAAAAAAACACTGATTTTGGGACGAATTCTGCAACGAATTTTAAAAAAAAAATTCGTCGCAGAATATTTTGCGACGAATTTTGCGACGAATTATTTTTCATTGCTATAAAGTCGCCGCCAAGTTTGGCGACAAAATTTCTCGTTTCGTTGCAGATATTTGCGACGAAAACTAAAATTCGTCCCCAAATTCGTCGCAGATTTGCGACGAAAATAGAATTCGTCACAAATCTGCGACGAATCATTTTCGTTGCAGATTTGCGACGAAATTTTTTCGTTGCAGATTTGCGACGAAAATCGAATTCGTCGCAAATCTACAACGAATCATTTTCGTTGCAGATTTGCGACGAAATGTTTTCGTCGCAGATTAGCGACGAATTCCATTTTCGTCGCAAATCTGCAACGAATCTGATTTTCGTCGCAAATCTGCGATGAATTTGGGGATGAATTCTGGGATGAAATAATTTTCGTCGCAGAATTCGTTGCAGATTTGCGATAATTCTGGGACGAAATCATTTTCGTCGCAGAATTCGTTGCAGATTGGCAACGAATCTAGTTTTCGTCGCAAATCTGCAACGAATTTGGGGATTAATTTGGCGACAGAATCATTTTCGTCGCAAAATTCGTCGCAAAATCAAAATTTTTCTTTCCTACCCCTTTATTTGATGATTATCTCATAGATACAATACACGATCCAATCGGATCGAATCAAATTTTACAAATAACCTGTACAGATATTAATATCAATCCACATCCACATACACATATCAATTCACACAAATTAAAATCACAAACATCCACATCTATATATATCGTCAATCCACATTCTACAAATTATTATACATATCAATCCACATCCACATACATATATCAATATATGTAATGTCAAGAGGGTTGAGGATAAAGAATTAAAAAGATGCAATAGAATCATTGTGCTCGTTTTTGCTCTCCGGAGACTCTGCTTCTTTCTCCGTCAATATCTTTTCTTCTCCTGTATAAGAAAACATGATAAAGAGAAAGTATCATTCTTAAAATTAAAACTTAAACCTATAAACTAAATATGTAAAGACTATCACCTAAAATGATGCCAGATTTGGTAGAGAATGTAGCTCTCTAAAACATGATATAATACAAAAAAGCTTTGTATTGAATAATCTCTAACAGGTATTGGACCTCCTAATCAAAACCTAGTTCCCCCATCTAGTCTTAACAAAACCTAGTTAGCCGCTGCTGGTTATGTCAAATCTATATGGCTTGATTCCAAATTAATGCCTTTTACTTAGATAAAAACAACAACCAACACCTCCATTTCAATATATGTTTGGTCTTCATCAGACTTCCCCTCTCCTATTTCACCCTTCTCGGAGATTTAAATAATCTGCAATTAGATAATTTTTAGATGCACAAAAGAGGAAACTGACAAATTTGATGATGCATTTTAAGGAAAGATTAAAACTTATATTACAAACTACTTAACAAGCCCTCTAGAAAAAAAATATGGTTTTGATTATTGAAAATCATGATAATCCATAGTTTGTACATAATGTTAGACTAAATGAGATTTAAAACAAATACTTCAAATGTAGGTTCAGATGATAATCCTACTAATGCAGACCATGTAAATGTGTTTTTTCTAAATGAACTGATTAGAATTCTGTTTAACTGGGATTTCTTAACTAGTTGAACTATTGCAATTTAGCCTTAAGTTATTGGTCTATTCGGTCTTCCAGCAGGTTTGTTCTGGTTTTCAAAACATTGCACTCTATTCCAACCATCCCAGAGTTTAAGAAGTGGAATCCAGCACTCCAACTTTACCAAATGTAATATTACTTATAATTTTCACATATAAAATGGACTGAGATCAAGTCAGACAAATACGATGGACCAAATGAGAGGGATGAGCTGAATGGAGATAGTGCAAAAAAAAATTAAATGGGTTATCAGATAAGGATCAAAGACAAGCTAGACAATCTTGATAATAATGGATTGCTTGAGACAGATGTTCAAATGAACTAATGGGCTAGGCAGAAGGACCAAATGAGTCAAACAGACTGAAGAAATAACAATGAAATAATTATGCATACTTTCAAAATAAGAGCACTTGTAGAGGATTGCTATAGCTCTTTATATCAATAACTTGATTTTGTATTTTGATTGTCTTGACTCAAACTAGATATCGCGTTGAAGATTTTTTTTATTTATTTGATTCCCTATCAACAGGCACAATCAGTACATAACACCTTGACCAGATGGTAGATCATGATACCACCAAACGCAGCTTACAAAACAAGCCACAATGCAATGGCACCATAGACATCAACATTTGATAATCTCAAACACCCACGACCAAAGATTAAACTACCTCTTTAACCACTTCTCACAAATTCAAAAAACCAACAATCAAAAGCGAGTACATAAATCACATTGATAGAAAATTTTCAAAACTCGTAACCCAAATGCTGGAACACTTTTGTACTTGCCATAGATAGAAACAAGAACTTAATTACCTGCCGATCAACAAAAAGACATGAACTCCAAACACCAAGTTATGGCATAACCAACCCTACATAGTAACTCATTATCGGGCGGAAGATGATGACCAAAAATCATAGCGGCTCAACAAACACCAACAAGGATAAACAGAGTCAGAAAATCAGCACCGTCACCGCTATCTGCATCTGCCGCACAGCTCACCACCGGAAATCCACGGTCAGGTAACTCGCTACCGACGGAGAGGTCACTAGTCGCGATCGATATCGCCGGTTCGTTTCCCGTCTCTGGATCCGTGCACGGTTGAGGAGGATGAAGTCGTTCCCTTTTATAAGCTCGCGAAGCAAGTTAAACCCAACCACGCGACTCAACGCGTGTCGCGCGGTCCCTCTCCGCCGCGAACCCTATGGGTTACAGGAATGTGGGCCCACTTTTTTTAACCGAATTTATTGAACTAAATATAAAAAATTAATATTATAATATTTATTTTAAAAAATAAATTAATTTCTCAATTGAAATTTGTAATTATATACATCATTAACTTTAATTAATTGTCATAAAGTCATCCGTAGACAAAAAATATTTTAATTATATTTTTTTAATATCTAAATAGTTTGTAAAGGGAAGAGAGGAATTCTCATGAATAGAAAGTAGTTAATTTTTATCTTCTTTCTTGTTATCTTCGAACTAATTTGGATAAATCCAGCAAGGGAATACACGTATATTTTACTTTACTTTGCTACAAATTCTCTTCTTCCAACATTAAGTTAAAAGATGAAAGAGTTTTTATTTGACTAAATTACTATTTTGGAAGTCATAAAGAATACTATGTATATATTAATACCCATTTAATTTACCTTTTGCATCAATATTTCTTTTTATTATGTGTGCCCAAAATATAGGAACTTCTGTTGTCCTATTTTCTCACATATGATTAGAGTTGTTAATTTAAATTGAGTTTATCAGATTGATCCACCTGTCAATTACTTTAAACGAGTTAGATTAAAATTTTATCAACTTATTTAAAAGTTGATCTATATGATCAATCCATATAAGTTACTGGTCTAAATGGATAGACACATGGCAGGTGGATTTATCCACAGGATGTGAAGGGAAAAATTTTCAAATTAATTATGGATTATAGATTTATAGGGATATATGTATTTTTAGTGAAAATTATAAATTTTTATGTCAAATTACATTGATTGTATAAATGTAAAATCAAGAATTATGAATTTTATTAGAAATTTTTTTAAAAATATTTATTTATGGAGGGATCAAATTTTAATTTGTAGAGATTTTATTTTATTATTTTATTTTTTATAAATTGACATGTTTAATCCGCAATCTACTTTAAGGTTAGATTAGATTGGAGATTTTTCAGTTTGCCCAGATCATCCAAATGATGAATTTTTTATGAGTCAGTCTGTCTCGTTATGGGTCAATCGGCTCTGTGACAAATTAATCCGTCTAACAATTCTATAGGTCTACAAATTTAATAATTTCTTTTAATATATTTAATAAAAAAATTAAAATTAGATTTGTTTGTATTTGAGAGATATGCACTAAGTGTGCAAATATTTAACACGATGCAATTATAATAGAAAATAATAATATAATTATAAATTATAAATTTTTGATTAGTGAAAACTATTTTTTGGTATATTTTCTGTTTAGTAAATAATGAAAGGAAAAAAAATGAAGAAATATAATACATAATACAAATTGTTATGTAAATAGTAAATACAATAAAATACAAGAAAGAATTGCACAATGAAATTTTTCTCAACTGGATTTCTTTCACTTCAAATTGCTCAAGTAGGCTCAAGAATGTTGCTTCATTCACTCAAGAGTCAATGTCAAAATCTCCAAACAATCTCCTTCTTATAGAGCTTTTATTGCTAATAGCTACTAGTTGGAATCACCTAATCAGTCGATTGTTAACTTATCTCAATCGACTGATTGACTCTATTGAGTCAAGTAGACCAGCATGTAGTCAACTACCCTAACTCACAATAATTACTTGAGTTGACTAATCCTTTCATGTAATTGATTGGACCTTTATAACATTTGCATCACCTGATGTTGTAGATAAATTTGTCAGATCAACAACTCTCTTTTAGGATTGTTGCAATTGTATTAGTCAACTAATCTTACTTATCAATTAATTGCCTAGTTGACTAACCTTAAACAAGAACATTATATTCGTTGGCATTCCAACCTAGCTAAGTCAACTACTTGGTAGACTTAACCATCAACCAATTCGAACCAATAATTAGTTGATTGAAACCTTAGCTCCAACCACTCTAAGTTGAATACTCATTTTGTCAAGAAATCCTTGTTGAGGCAATTTTGCTCCAAGCGATTTGGATTTTAATGTTTGGCTAAATCAGGTTAAGTTAGACAATGATTGTTGATCTAACATGTGTGACTTGAGTTCACAGGAAAGTCTAGGAATGAAGTCTTGGCATTTGGTGAAGT